>JAPFTC010000382.1:0-50816 GCA_030779165.1 Fusarium sp. MBC 441
GAAGTTTGAGGCAATAACAGGTTAACACACAGGCCTGTAACAGTGGGCCTCTATAAAAAAAGATAACCGCTAGTCCAGCGAGGTGGGATCTCGAGGTGAACAGTAGAATCTTGACCACGGTCCCAGTCATCCCGTTCATGCTTGGAATTCTAGAAGGAACTCGTCTTCTAGATTCTCTCGGCGGCTTCTATCCCGAGTCTTAATAACAATGTTCGGTTTGTCCCAAAAAGACAAGCCGATCTACTCGTGACGACAGTAGCCATAGAATGGATCGGCGCCGTCAAGTTCGGTGGGTTGTGGGGCCGTGATCCGGAAACCCGTTCCGTCGGAGCTGTCGGGTCTGCGGCCGCGAATGAGAGCACGATATCAACTGCACGTCTTCTGCTGTTGAGCGGGGAATACAGTACTAGCGACTGAGGGGCCCTGGCTTCAAAACGCTGGTGCTATCAACTGCATTGCGCCGAGTTGCGATACCCGCTTAAAGAATGCGGCTCCTGCAATTGGTGGTCACTGTCGAGAGTCATGTTGTGCGACTTGAGACTCCGACTAATTGGGACGAGATTCGCAAGACTCGAGCCAAGCGGGAAGGGTCCTCGTCCCCCCTGTCGTGTCGAGACGAGGGAGCAGAAAGGGTTTTGACAGCGGCCGCTGCCTGCCATCCCGACTCGTCGGTCAGTTCATGACGCCACGAATTAGGGGGAGGTATGTGTTGAGGGGCTTGGTACTGTGCAAGAAGAAATCACTTGTCTCGCGCACTCCAGCGAGTACATGCTTGGTCTGTCAGACAGCGCCAGGCCAAGGAATCTCCGATCCAGCCTGGGCCCCGGTCCGCAGATAGCTTCAGGGACAGCTCGAGTCAGAGCCAGAGACAGCCACTGACATGTGAAGGCCGTCAGAGATCGAGAGTAGATTGAGGATCTAGATCAAAACATCAGCGAGCTCCATGACTTGAATGACTCCCGTGCTGGTTCCCCTCTGGCTTGCGCGGCCTCCACATTCCTTGCGTCCACAAACAGCCAGCCACATGGCAACCAGGGCGCAACCCCGTCTAGCTCTTGTGTTGGAGCAAAATGTGAGGAGGCCTTGACCGCCGTGGTCGTCGAGGCCCAGCTGAACTGAACTGGACTGGACTGGGCTGCAATGCGTTGCCAGCAAACAACGTGCTGAGCTGTCGCGTGCGGTGTGCGGTGTGTGAGCGCGCTTCCCCGAAAGAACCGAGTGGTGGGTACTCTAGCAGCGTGGATTGGGCTCTGCAAGTGTGTGCCTGAGCTCTGAATTCTGCGGCAAGGAACAAGACGGGAGAAGCTGGCAGATATTGGGCCTAGAAGATCCAATCAAGGTTTCCAAGGTTCTCAAGGCTTGGGCTAGGCGTTGAAGGGGCGGACCGCGGTGGAGGTTGCCCTTGCAGAGAGGAAAGACTAGGGGCGTGCCGGTGGTGGTGGTGTCGAGCCGTCCATGATGTGGTTTGCTGTGCGACATGGCAACGCATCGGCGATCACAGAGCCAAGTTACCCAACGTTGAATGATCTGATGCCAGGGTGTGTGTGCGACCTTGATATCAGGTACCGCAAAGGCGAGAAGACATGGTAAAGAGGCCCTGAATTGCATCTTCCACCCATGGCCACAACAGCCGGGCAAAGCTGCAATAGTGCCGAGGCATTAGGCAACGTGAAGATCAGGGTCCTTCTTCCGCCTCAAATGAACCCCATGTCGTCGGCGCGTTCTCCAGGAGCCCCTGCCCCTGTCTTTTTATCTGTTAAAGCGCAGATTGACCACAGAACGTCCGAGGGAGAGCCGTCGACGTCTAGCACTTCAAGGCTGCAGCCATGCACTGCGCTGCACATATGGTTAACATCAACGTACGCCCTGAAATGATCCAATCCGTCCGTGTGCCCGTCTGCTCTCCCGCCTGTCCGGTCTCCGCCGTAACCGCCCGTTCTGTATAGATATGAAGGCGCCAGAGACAATGCTTTTGGAGGCTGAAACAACGGAATGCATGAAAAGACAAATGTTCGAGGCGACTTTGCCACGGGCAGTCTCGAGGGAACGCAGCGGGTGATTGTCGACCGTGACTGTGTGAACGGAGAGATGATTGCGAGACATCTTGGGCAGTAGAGGTACGTACTGTACTGGACGTGTTTCACGGACACAGCTCCATCGGCAGATAGCCAACGCAGTCTCGGCGCAAGACATGACATATGATGTGTGTTTTATTTTAGTACATGTTCCATCTCGTCAAACAAACCCAAAAATGAAATGATACACACTCATAACCCATATGCACTCCAGCCATTCCGCAGCCATTCCGGACTCAGGCCCGGGGAGCACGGGAATCTCTCTGGTTGCAGGGGACCCAAATTGGATGCCACAGGGGGGGCCGCAGTGAACCGTAGGGGCCCGGTGGCCCGCTACAGGAAGCGCTACAGGGGAGCGGCGCTGTAGGGCGACCTGCCAGGTGCCGCCACGCCCAATGGCTACGGGGCGCCAGCACCCACTAGCGAACAAGTTATTACCGGGAAGGTGCGCTCCCCACACTTTTTTTCACAGCACGCGCACCCTCCCATCTCCACCGGGCGAGGTAACCACCACCACCACCACCGGGTGCTTGCTCGGGGTGGCAGGGAAGGTACAGACCAGTACCGACCCGCGGGACCTTGGCTTCCGCGCAGGAACGAACGAATGGATCAATAAGGCAAGTCACCGTCTTTTTACTTAGGTAGCTATTTCGCTCCTGCCTCGCCTTTGACTCACTTTCCTGTCCCTTTCTCCATCTTTTCTTCATTCCCATGTGAATATCTGGATAACAGCCTCCCGTCGAGTCCATCACCCTCGCACGTCGTGCTCTGCTCTGTTATACCTTGCTCTGCTTACCTACTTTAAACCAAGCTTCCCGTCTCCCTCGCACAGCCCAAGACGTAACCCTACCTCCCGCTACTACCTGAACAAAAAGGGACCCTGTGCCTTGCACCTGGCGGACCCATTTGCGTCATACTTTGATATTCGACAGTCGTCACCATTCCCTAGTGCTGCTCTCCCTCGTGCTTGCTACTCAGAGGATAAGACTGTTTAATTCCTCGGGACCTGCTATAATCTCAGAAACCGACTCGACTTTCCTACCGATTAAGCCATCACGATTGAATCACGGACAAAAGAAAACAATCGAAATCAAGCTCCTGGTCAATGCCTTCCTAACGAAAAACGATCCTACGCTACTTCCCCCATTTCTCCCTCGCTCCACCGCGACCGACCTTCTACGCACCTTCCATGATTATGGCGACGAGATTCTCGCCCGAGGCTTTCCTGCCTTCGGGCGCCTACGACACCGACGTTCGTCTTACCCTCAACGATCCTCTCGCCTACTCCCACATCTCGCATCCCAACTCATATCCACGAGCCGGAACTCTTCGCCATCAATACCCGCAGCACTATCTGAACTCGTGTCGAAACAATATCCGACACCAGAACCAGCGTGGCTGGATCCCTCCGGCCAGCACGATGTCTCTGCAGCCCAGCGAGACGTCTCCTCAGTCGCTCGCCGCGTTACGAGCTACGCAGTCTGTTCCACCGCACCATTCATCAATCCAGTTTCAGCCCGAATCTCTCGAATCTCTCAAAGCTCGACCGGCCACAGTATCTCCCACGTACGGAGGTCCACCTCCAATTCCTGAACACCGTCTGCCACCTTCATCCACAGCTCCTCTTCCCAGCGTGTCTTCCGGGCTTGTCGGTGCATCACTCTCTAGATCCGTGTCTGCTGACGCCGTGGCTCCTTCCCAATCACCGTCGCATGTGGTCCAACGACTTGTTCAGCAAAACGCCATGATTCGTGAAGCTTGGGAAGCGGAACGAAACCATCTCGAGGCCAATCGAAGACGCGCCGAAGAGGTTTACCAGGAAGAGCGCATCATCATGGACGAGGTTCGAGTGGGTTGGGAGACGGAAAAGGAAAACATGATTCGAGAGATCGAGGATCTCAAGGAGCGCATGCATCGACTTGAAGGAGAAAACAATGCACTCAAAGCCGTCGCCGCCCAGAGCATCCAGGTTACGGGCGTGGTATCGCCTCTAGCGAGTCAGCGAGGTGGAAGCGGCGATGGCTCCTTGGAGAACTCGTACTTTTCTGCTCCACCGGGCCGACTTACGTCAAGGTCGCAAAACCCAACCATTCCAGCTAGTCTCTCGATGGGCGATGCGTCATCTCTTCCGCCGGGTCTTGACGGAGCATCTCGCAGACCTCACTTTTTAAGTCCAAGCAGTTCCCGCCTTTCTCCCAGCACACAACCCGAATCATCACCCTTTGTCCCCCTGGATCCAAGAATGCAGACCCAAAACCCAGTTGTCAGGGACTTTCTCTCATCCCCTTCAGATGACGCCACAACGCCCGTGCCGGTCATTGATGTTCAGGAGATTGATCCCAAGTTGGAAGGGATTCCCCTCAAGGCCACCGCCGTTCAGAGGTCTACTTTTGCCGATGGCGCAACTTCTACCGACAACCCTTCATCACCCATAGCGTCTCCCCCTGGCCCTGCCACTAAACAACCGGAGCAACTTGGACGACCCTCAAATATCCGCGGGTCGTCAAAGGAATTCACTCTCCAGGCACTCTCTGCTGTGGAATCTCGCCGTCTAACGATGCACGCTGGTCACACTCCCAACCATTCTCTGTCGCTTTTCCCCACTGTCAATCCGACCGATACGGATGCCATTGTGGGCGAGGGTGCAACGCCAACCGTTGAGACGGTTATTGACCTTGCAGCTGCACTCCCAGAAGAACAGGCTAAGAGCCCTGCGGCTACCATTGTACAAACCGCCAGACGCGACTCCAAGGTTTCGTTTGTATCATTTGCAGCAGAGGAGCTGGACCCAGATCATCCCGAACCCGTGTTTGAACCAGACGAGGGCGACAAACCACTCAAAGGACCACTCATGATCAGAAACATGCCGGCAAAGGACGAACTTTTCTGGGAGGCTGTCAACAAGAAACTGGAGCCCATCAGCCAAGGGCAGAACGCTCTTCCAGCTGTCATGCAGACTTCCCTCGAAGACTTGGAGGTGGGAGCCGGGCCTTCGGGTTTGAACGCACAAGCACAAAAGCGCCAAAAGGTTCCACAAGTCGGCGGCGACGGGTCGGTAGATGCCCAAGCGGACGCCGAGGACAGTGGTAACGACAGCGAGACGAGCGACAACGGGATCGACGCCGATGTTCCCCTAAAGTTTAAAGCCACGTCCAACTTTGGCGCTCCTTTCGGTGCTATGTAGGACAAGGCGGCTCTAGGGGTTCCACGGGGCATCAAAACAGATGGGGTTGAGGAGTCTTATCTCCCCAACTGGTCCTTAAGAGGACCCTTTCAATGGTCGTCCTGGGCTTGGAAAGCTTCGGGACTTCCGCCTGCTCCGCCTCCTTCAGAGGGAGATTGGGATGATAATCCGACACCTCCCTCAACGCAGCTGCATGTTTGACGCTTTTCATGATAATGAAACATTTTGCGTTTGGTGTTTTCTTGAGCGTTATTGTTACGTACGTCACGATTCACATGCCACGACACAGCACAACACAGCACAACAAACAACACGACGCACACGTCTAGTCGAATTTGCAATCTGTCTTTTCAGGTCAGGCTGAGTTTTTCAGTCGAGTTCAACGGCGAGCGAGCACACACATGAGGTTTCACGACAAAGGATTAAAAAAGGGATAAACATTTGATAGAAAAAGGAGTAACGGGGGTTCGGTTACTAGACCCATTGCGTTGTTTTATTTTCAGGAGCATGGACATGGACATGGACATGGGCAACACTTTGAACGCAGCAGCGGAAACAGTGACGCATTATGAGTTTATGGAGGCAAGGTGGCGGGCTTGTTTGATATCGTCGATGCATGTTAGGGCATCGGGGATCGTGTTTAATACCCTGGGGGTTTGTAGGTAGGATGCTTCAGCACCATGGAATTGATACGGATGGAGGTGGGAACGGTATGCGGTGGCCAAGATATCAGACTGGGTGGCCGGATCAGGACGGACTGGGTTGCAGGTGCTGGAGTTTTAAGGAATTATAATTCTATGAGAATACCGGATGAACAAGAAATTGGGCATCAAGTTTACCTTGTGCCCCATGGTGAACTTTATCGCTTCATTTCATTCATGACAAGATGGGAGATCTACCCTTTCTACCTGACTCGAGATCCATCCAAGGAAACAACCTACAGTAAGCAATCAAGATAAGACAAAAACACCATCGACGCCATGTCTCCCAAACTCATATCATCTTGTTGGCATTCTTCCACGGGCCCTTTCTTCCTCACATTTGTTGACTCGTTGCTGTTGCTTAGACTCCCATGGTGAAGTCGTGTTCGATACCGGGTGTTACACTGGCCATGAACTAAAGATTTGTTAGTGATTGAGACTTGGGTCAGGTGAAAGACTGGGGACGTACCTTGAGGAAGACAACGAGATACTGATCCACACGGATAGCAACCTCGTGATCATCAATCTCTGCCTCCTGCACCTCTTCCCACTCATCCTTATCCGCCGCCTCCTGCGCGCCCTTGACATCCAACTTGTCAATCTCATCCACCAGACCTTCCATTCCGGATGTCGCAGATGCACTGGCACCGGCACGCAGCTTCTCCCTTCGCAGTCGCAGCGCAGCGTCGGCGCGGTCGAGCAGCGTCTTCATGACCGAAGCGTGCTTGCAGGGATGCACCGACGCCATCTTGATGTTGTTTGCGAAAAAGGGAAAATCCTCGAGTGTGACAGTCTTGTCCTTGTAGTCGCCGACGATATCCTCCATCATGTCGTGGGGAGGGAGGGGCTGGCCGTTGGGGAGGTAGCCTGAGAGGTAGAGTCGGGGGGTTCGGTAGTAGGTGGTGTACATGATGTACAGGGTGTAAGTTCGACGGCCGCTGAAATGTCAGTAGAGATTCTGGAGAGTTTTTTGCGAAAAGTCAACTTACCTGCTCTTGGAGTCGGCGCCAGTATCACGGATGATAGCTTCGTCATCATCCTCGTCCTCCATGTCAGGAATCTCATCATCCTCCACAACCTCTCGGTCGCCGACGTTTCCAGAGTCGTCTACCGTCCTCACCTCCTTGACCTTGAGAGGCTGAGAGCTCGCGAGCCCACCGGTGCGCAGCCATCCGTCTTCATCATCTCCCGCGCCTCCCTTGAAGTCCTCGCCGTCGTTGACGAGAGCTTCCTCATGGCCAGCGTCGCCAGCAAAGTCGTCATTCAGACGGCGGTGGCAGGGCACGTTGCGGGTAACGAGGAACTGCTTTCCCGGGGGGAGGTAGCTGACGCGGCGCTCGGGGGAGTCGGCATCGCCCCAAGACCAGGTCGGGAACTTGTAAACGAGGTAGTCTCCAGCCGCGACGAACTCTTCGGGTGTGATCTGACCCGTCTGGCGAAAGGTGGACTTGTGAGTGACGGGTGTGTAGCGGTCCCGGAGGGTGTTGACTGTTGAGTAGATGTAGTTCATGATGGGCGATTTGTGGATGTTTTCGGTTCGATGTGTGTTTCGTAGACGATGAAGCCGAAACAAGGGCAAGATAAGCTCTCTTTATAGAGAGAGACACAAGCAAAGTACCGGCAGCGGTGGAAGATGCGGGGTCGGAGCTTCGTGAAAGCTTCAAGTCGACGATGCGAGAAGAAAGTAACAAGATGAAAGTTGGTCGCTACCTGACAGCTTTAGGTTCTGTCAACGGTTGCCTTGGGTATGACTGATCAAAGAAGCCTAGAGAAGAAAAAAGGCAATGACTGTGGTTTGTAACTTTGACGGCACATTCACAGAAAGTGATGAAGCGATCACATGGAGGCGGTGGTGGCTTAATGGTGGGGTGCCTGAACCCCTCATTGGCTGCACTGCAGATCATCCAGTCAGAGGCGGGCCTTGCTGCTGAGTGTGCCTGGCTTATCTTATCGTGGTGCGCGACGCACGTCATACTCCAAAGTTTGGCTCACGTGCGACAGAGGCTCTTGATACAATGATGGGAATGAGAGTCGGGTATTTAGATCACGAGGATAAATGGTTTGATATGGTGGTGAGTCTGTGATTTTAGAAATAGCTTTGATTCATTATTCAAAGTGCCGTGGTATCTTTTTTGTCCCATCAATGGTGTTCATATCCTCATGAACCCCTTGTTTCTGCTTCATGTCTCTTCCTCGCCAGCCTCCTCTGCCTCTCGCTTCTTCTTCTCTTCGCGCTCCTTCTTCTTCTCCAGCAACTTTTTCAACTTCTTTGACGAGTTGAAAACTCCATTTGTACTGGCACCACACGCGGCGCATGTCGGATCTTTCCTATACCTCTTCAGAGCACATGGCTCACAGAAGTAATGCCCACACCTCGTCACAATGGGTTCCCTGTATGATTCCTGGCAGATTATACACGCAAAGGGAATCTTTTCGAGCATGGCGATTTCTGCCTCGTCTTCTTCGACTTCCTCCTTCTTGTCACGGTTGGCGCTCGCAACCACGGTGCCACCCAGGTTCTTCTTCCCCTTCGTGACGGTCTCCCACTCTCGATCCAGCTGCCATCCTTGCTTGACTTCCGTTCGATCATGGAGGTAAATGCAAGCATCACCGTAGCCACAGAAACCGGTTTTAGCATAATCCTTGCAGATGTCTGGTTTGAAGTCCATGACCGTGATCGTTCGGATGTTGGTTGGTGCCTTCATCGGACCCTTGGATCTGGTGGGGGCATCGGGGTTCTTCTGGATGAATGATGTTTGATTCGAAAGTCCCTTGTATGTTCCGTCGGGTTGCGAATCTTTTGTTGTTGATCTTGTTGAGCCCAGGAGGTTCTTGGCTGAGAGCGCATCTTTGGAGTCTTCGTCGTACCAGTTGCTGTGCTTTGTGGCGTCGTTGGTACTCGTGATTGGCACACTCCGATCTGCAGCATATACCGTCGCCGTCAACTCCTTTTCCCTAGTAGCGGTATCCTTGGAGGAAGCTGTGACAGCGACAGTCTTCTTGCGCCGCTTGACGCGCTGGCCCGACTCGTCTTCAGAGGATGAATAGTCGCTGTCGTCGCTGTCTGCAGGAGGTGGCGTCGCGGGCCGTTTTCGCAGGTTCGCCTTGCCCTTTGCGCCTCGCTTCTTGAACACGGCGACAGGCGCCGCGGTTTCTGTGTTTGAATCGGCCATGGTTGTTGGTTTTGGGGGGTTGCGTTGATGGTTGGGTTATAAATGCGATCAACAATTGGAAATCAACTTTCAGACGGATGAATCTAGAAACTGTCATGTGACTTGGTGGTGATTTCGCGGAAGGAGACGCGGTGGCTGTGGGGGCGCGTTTAGACTTTACTACCCTGTAACGGCCTGTTGAATCATGAAGTTTCCCTTTTTATCCTCGTTACGACGTTGATTTGCAAAATCACGGCTTCTTTAAATATTTGTACTACATTAAAATATCAATCTACTGTTCCTGGCGTCATTTTGCATGCTATTAGTAACCATTGGTGTAACAATCGTTTTTTTGCTACTGATCATCGTAGCTGTCTTCGGAAAATCTACTGACAGAGTCAACCAAATCGGCAACAACGCAGCTTTCTACAACTTACATCTTATTACTACCCTGTTTCATTTAGCATCTCATGGTAGCCCAGAGGTTGAACACCGCCACACAGGATGCTACAATACTCGAGAATACATATTTCCGCCATGGTTTTCCTTTGTCAGAGAAGGTCAAATCCGAATCGATCAAGACCGTGTCTAAAAATAGGCCAGCCAAAATGGGGCTTGTCTGACGAGCCCCATTTTTATCAAGCCAGGAGCTGCAAAGCCGTCTGATTGGATCTTGCACAAGGAAAAACCGACGACAGGACCGACACATGGGAAGACCTGGATCATCCAGAACACTCAAGCAAGTTGACCACTTCTAACGATGGGTAAGAATTAACGAAGGCTTGATGCATGTTAGGCGAAGGCAGTACTGAGTATTGATGATAAAATGTAAAATTGCCAGATAAATACAGTTATCATCAGCGCATATAGTCATCATGCATGCAAAGAGGCAACATCAAACATGCTTTACAGATGCATCCACGTGAACAATCTCCCTCAACAAAGCTTATTTGATCAATAATCATAAAAGCGGTCGTCCTTCATGAATTCAAGCAACAGCACTAGTGCTAATACCAGCAGCACCAACAACACACAAGATAGCTGCCCCAATCAATAGGTAGGTGCATTCCCCCATCCAATGACACAAGCCAGGCAATGAATCAGTACAAACTTGCGATTTCATGCTCCAAAAATGTGCTGGACCCATCGTGGTCATATCATCGGGACTCGTTGCGCTGTCCTGGATATGCTGGCCTCGAGTTAGTGAGGCTGTACTGGATCCAAGAGACACCCCTAAGGCCGCCACCAAGCCCATCCCCATCTCATCATATCTACATTGCTACTATCAGGGGGATGATGAGCTAATACCTTTCAAGTCATTGCGTCTTAGGATCCAATTATGGTCCTCTCTCTGCGGACAACGCCCGACGGCGTTGAAGACTCAGCAGATCGCATCGAACCCGAAACCGGTGACTATATCCCTGACTTTGCCGCGAGAGAAGTCCTAATTACAGAACTGGATTAAATCAGGCGGTCCAGGATACCCGTTCGTTACTTCACACCTATCGCGACCGCAATCTTGATGATTGCGCCCCTGGAGATACTCCAAGACCTGCTTCAGTCCTGTAAGGAGGCACCCGATGTCTTTTTTGACGGTGTCATGGTGAGATTGAACAATGATGGCCTCGCGGCAATCCAGAGCTGTAAGTTGAATCTTTTCCCTTTTTTCTACCGTATAAAGGTAGACATTGACTGAATAACGATGACAGATGTTCCAGGAGACCGCACGGTCACCCTTCTCAGCATTGATGAGGATAATCCAACACCTTGCATCCTTACGGGAAGATCAAGATATGTGGGTACTTTGCGCCTTTTCCCGCGTATGAGAAACGGCCAGCAGGAAATCCATCATCTCCAATCGATCCTGGAGGCGTTTTGGGGAGAAAAGGCTGCCTCATGGATAGTCACATTCACCAATCCCGACTTCGTGGAGTCTCCGCGGAACCACATCTCACTAACCTACGCATTTCACACCCCATTTTATGATGCACACCTTGCATTTAAGCCTCTTCGAAGCGCTGACCCCAACGAAATGCGACTTCAGCTTCACTGGTTGAAGCGCTCGCCATTCAGGTTCTTCAATACCTATCTTTACGACAACCCCATTCAGCACGCTGGCATGAATACCGAGAACACCAAGACGTGGGGTGACAGGTTTGCGGGTTGGAAAGAGTTCAAGACGGGGTATGTCTTCACCATACGCGCCGAAAACCCAGCCGATCTTCCAGATTGGGATATGCTAGAGCTGCAGTGGGATCTTCTCCGAGTTGCAGCAATCGCTGGCGCTGAACGGGATGGCATGGATGACGGGATGGACTGGCATGACTGGAACAAGGAGAATGACGGCGATGATGAGGATGTCGAACCATTCCAGCTCGACCAAGAGCAATGAATCTCGGGCGATGGTGATTCTTGAGATGAGAGACATGAAGATATCGAGGAGACTGCTGATTAGCAGGCTGGCTAGGAGAAAGACACGGCGTTCAAGTTGAGAAGTCTATCACTGACTTTCATGAGCGAGAAGCCAATGACCCCTTATGGAACGTATTTGTTGGGGCGGCGTTACGGAGGTTACCTTTGCTACTCCTAATACTCTTGCAATATATGATAGCTGTCCCTTTCCAAAGGCTACCAAACCCCACGCTGGTTGTCCTATATTACGCTTTCCCCTCCTTCTTCTAACGTAGGTGGGGATTTGGACCACGGCCGTAAAATATTCCAAAGGTTAGCCATCGTCTCATCGCTGTTGACTTTAACAATAGATACAAAAGGTCCCTTCTCACTCCTCCGCCGCTGGGGACGGGATCTGGTGTATCTCCCAGAACCCTGGAAGTCTCAAGCAAGTCTAGTGATCTCCATGTTTGCATCGCTTTAGGAACCCATAGGTGCCCTCATTTTCCCCAGTGCGACAGGCAGGAGCTCAGCCAAAAGCCATTACTTCTCAAGGACACAAAATATATTTAGGGGCAAGCAAAACTCCTCTTGGATCACAAAGTTACCAACCCTCATTTTGTGTAGTCCATCAAGCCGCATCGCACTCAGCTACCAACTTCGCTTCTGATCTGATCGGGACGGCGAGGATGACGGGAGCGATTGGGATGATTGGGAGAACTGAGGTGACGGACGAGGCATGTTGACTACCCGAGAAAGAAAGGAGATAGTAGAGTAGCAAACCTCCACTAACTACCCTCAAATCCTATGACTACTCTTTTCCTTAATATTGTATAAAGAACCTATCCTTTGCCTACTATTGTATAAGACTTCTTCCATCCTTTAGACGATCCTTAGAGATGTGGTTCTACTGGGTGTAAAAGTTGGTGTTAGGCCAATGACGGGAGAGTTGACGG
Source organism: Fusarium sp. MBC 441 (assembly GCA_030779165.1). Lineage (NCBI taxonomy): Eukaryota > Fungi > Ascomycota > Sordariomycetes > Hypocreales > Nectriaceae > Fusarium > Fusarium sp. MBC 441. The sequence continues at coordinate 12,460 of JAPFTC010000382.1, forward strand.
CTTCAACCCGTAAAACTGAAGCCGTCTTTTGTTGTGATCGGTGCTTTGGAGGGGGCTTGAAAGAAGACGTGCCTGATCAAACCAGAAGCGAAGCTGGCGGCAGGCTATGCTAATACCTCTGTGCTAGCCTTATCTTTCCCCTCAAACAGCGTATGTACTTGACCTACTGGCGCCCCCCTTTGAAGGTGACGCTTGGAGTAAGCTGAGGATGACCAAGCCATGCACAAACCCCAGCATCTCCTTTCAGGTGCAGATACGTACGTCCGATCGGATCTCGCACAAGTGCATGGAAGCGATATTGGGATGGGAACTCACGGGTGACGTGTTTATTGGAGACTGGTCCCAAGGTTGGACCCAATTGGCCGGGGTGAAATACGATAACCTTGGTCACTGCAAAGAGTGTACTCTAAACAAGCTGGAGAGCTAGGCAAACCCGATTCTGCCACTTATTTTTGGACACGGTCTCGATCGATTCGGGACCACAGATCTGATCATCTCTGACGAAGGAAAACATGGGAAAAACACACAAACGCAAACACGCAACAGCTCGGATGGCAGTCCACCCCACCATCTACCCCTACACGGGCACTTGAAGGACTAGGCTGGGGTTGCTAAACGTAATTGGCCGGAGCTTCTACCCTTGTTCAGGCACACAACCTTGGATGAGAAATGAGATGAATGAGGGTGTTAATGCGGAGCCTAGGCTCATTGATGGACGGGCTGTGTTGTGTGTTTGCTGGTCATGACGGAATGTGACGCTAGAAAAACAATGGACGACACGTCCGGGGCCATACATATCTAGTGCTGCACCCGCGTTACTGGCGTTGTCACCAACCAAAAGTCAGCATTGCGATTGGATGTTATGCTGTGCCGTGTTGTTGTTGTGTTGTTGTGTTGTTTGTTTATGTTTTTATACTTTTGCACAATGCGCTATCGTTGTTTGCATGAACCCAGCCATCCCATCCCATGTCAAGATTCGGTAATTGATTTAGCAACGCCCAATTGATGCGAACAAGCAAAAAGAAAGCCAAAGTCGACGCCCAAAACCTTTTCTCACTCTTCAATGCGTCCGTGAGAAGTCATCTGCCTCTTTGCGGAGCCGGTGGCGGTCATACTGAAGCTTTCGCGCGGCTCACCAGAAGGGCTGGAAGCTCAGCCTATGGCATGTGCCAGAGGCTATGGCGCTGCGCCGTCATCAAACGGCGGCTAAGAAGTAAAAAAGAGATCCATCGTAACAGACTCCGTCCTCTCGGCGAGGCCTGGACTTGGACTGCAGGGGCACCTGAACCTATCACGGCCGGCGTTACGGCGGTAGAGGCCGATAGTCAAGGCCGGAAGCAGAGGGAGACGCAGGAACAAGATTATGAACGTGATGTGTCCATGTTGACAAGGCTCGCCGTCATGCTGCATTGGTCGAATTCAGCATTTCGATATGCAGCCAGTGGGAATCACAATTGATCCTTCATCCATACCTCCGCCTGGCCCCCGGTTCTCAACCAGGGGACGAGACAAATCACACGGCCTGGGACCAAGCTGGGATGAGGGCAGCGGCTTGTGGCCTTGCCTTGACAATTCCCTTACCCACGTACGCAGTCAAAGTCAATGGCCCAATTAGCGCATCTCCGTATGACCCCTTCTCGAAGCCGCTTCACGGATCCTATCGTGGTCCTAGCGGTATGACAAGAATGGAATAACACACACATCGGCGGCTGGGACAAGGCCCGGATGTACTATGTAAGACATGAGGGCATGTCAATAAATGCACAGGAGAGTCAAAAAGTGAATCACTTTCTACTACCCGCGTACCTGGCTACATCAAGAAGTGTCGGTCGGCGTTGCGAGTCTCAGTTCATGTCTATCCCACCCCGACGTCCCACTCTCCACGTTCCACCACGACTCCACGCTCATCCCAGTCAATAAGACTCCTCATTCCCAGTTTGAGCAGCTCCTCAGCCAGCCCAGAGACGAAAAAAGGACCTGCCGTCAGCAGGGGGAACATTCACTAGCAGGATAGGTAGTGACCCTGCCCTGTCCTGGCCTGCCCGACTGGTGCTCTCGTGCATCTCGGCACGCGGCTTGACGCAGGTACAAGAGGAAAGCGCAGGGGAAAGGGAGGAAAAGCGGAAATCATCAGGTACCGTGCAGACCGGGCCATATCCACCAAGGACAGGGTCTGGGAGCATTTTCGTAGTGACGAGTCGGTAGCTTCTTCAGCTTCAGTGCAAGGCAGCTCGACGCACAGCCCACAGGTTGGACCTGGTTCCCTGCTGTTTCTGCTGCTTGACCCCGTCGTCATTGAACGAGGAGAGGAAAATAAGGAACCAAGAGCGAGAGTAACGAAACGTACGTCCTCAGCTTCACTTTCAGCTCTCCCCCCTCTCTCCCTACATTACCGAAACCTCGTCTTCCTAATTCCTCTTCCATCCTCTCCCAACCCTTTCTTTTCTTGTCTACACTCCTTTAGACTCGGTGCTACCACCACCGCCGCCAACTCCCTCCTAATACTAACCAATACAGCATATCAAAGGGCGATAGGCCACTGCCGGACCGGAGGCACAAAGGGAGCGCGTCTAATTCTGGATGCCCTTTGCCAATCACTTTGCATCCTCGTCCCCTCGGCTCCCCAAGGACCGACTTTGCGCATCACTAGGTTCCTTCTCTGGACCGTCCATTCCTTGATAGTCGATTCCTTCTGGGTCCCTTTCCTCGACGTCGTCTTAAAGAGGGGGTCTTGTTGTGCAGCGGCTCATTTCGTCAACCTCGGCCCTGCCATCTCCTTTCTTCTTCACTCCAGCTCTGTCTTGAAGAAGACTGCGAATCGCCTCTCTTCGACCTAGTGCACCTACGTACTGTCCCTCATTATCCTTTTTTGTTCTTCTGAGCCGTCCTTTTTTCCTTTCTGGCTGCTTTTACTTTGGTCAATCCTCTTTTTTCCTCAAGGGCGATCCAATTCCACACGTCCACCACCGCACGTCACCGCCCGCCCTTGAAATCGGACGATCCACCCCAGTCGATTCTGGACAGAGAGAGACGTCTTCCTTCTCCTGGAATAGAGTCTCCACCTGAGATTCAGGTACAATCTCTCTCTTCTCCTCTTGTCTCTTCAGCCTTCCCTCCCACGAGACCTCGCCGTTCGTCGACCGTTCACGTCGCTGCCGTATCTGTGGCCGCTCATTTGGTTGCAGCGCCCACCCTCCAGCATAAGCCAGCACCAGCCTCCGTCCATCGCCCAAACGCTTTCGGCCGTTAGAGTTCCCTCGAAGCGCCGAATTCCAATTGGATTGGGAATGATCAACAAGGTCACTGTCGCATAAGTCTCAGAGGCACATTCCAGCAGCCAGCGGCCTAAAATATTGCTGTCAGTCCTGCGACACTTGGACGACCAGGGGGCCACTCGCTCGCTCCACTGTTGACCTTGTTTGGTACGACCGTCCGTCCGCCTGCCTGCGTGCTGCAGTGTAATAAATCATTTGCCTACCTGCCCGCTGTGCCTTGCCTGCCTGTACGGTAAGGTACCTGGAATCACTCGCAGACGACAGGGTGCGTCAACAACCCGCCCGCCATTAGACGCACACGGCCTCGGCATTTCTCTCTGTCGAATACCTGCGACGCGACGACTCGGGGATTGTTTGTTCAATCCTTCACACTCATTCTTTGGTCCATTCTTCGTAATTGTCGGCCTCTTTTTCGCGCCTGCACTGCACACATTGAGCCGTTGTTCATTTTTCTCAGCCCTGCCTCGTTTTCTGTGGGAAAGTCTTTCTTTTTTCTTGCAGCCGGGTCTGCTCTCTAGTTCCAATCTCACGCTCCCTCACTCTCCCTGCAGCCAACGCCAACTCTCTTTGCTGCAATCTCACTGGTCACGTCTGCGGCACTGCACACGCCAGCTTCCATTAATCAATCTCGCTCTGGTTGGGTACTTAGCAAGAGGTACCCCGTTAACCTCAGCTTTGAACAACAACACAAACACGTTTGGCCCTCCAACAACCTTCTCCCCCGCGACGGGCCTGCTACGTCGTCCGTCCGATCTCTTGATGGTTTCAAGGCGAGTCTGAGGAAGCTTTGCTTACCCTGACGAGGGTCAAATTGCTCTAGAGCAATCATGGCCTCATCGCTGGCTTCCGACAAGCCAAGCCTGCCCGCTCCTGGTGCAGCGCAATCCGATCCCTTCGTCGCCAGCACGCCCGCGCCCGCCCACCATCGATATTCCACCTTTGACCATGACCTCTTCATCTCCGGTCCCGCCGCATCGCCTAGATCCGCAAAGCGCGCCCTCGAGGCCCATCTCGCCGAAACCGAGCGACGTCTGGAGGAGGCCGGAAAGCTGGGCACCGCGCTCGTGTCCCAGCGCAAAGCCCTCACCGAACAGCTCCAGGAGGTCGACAAGTTGCAATCTGAGGGAGAACTGAACCCGGAGCTCCGCCAGAAGCTCGTCGACATTGAGAAGGAGTACAACAGCTTGGCCAGGGAGTCTGCACGGGCTTTTCTGCCTAAACAGAGAGTCCCCAGCAATGAAGCTAATCCGAGCTCCCCCTTTGCGCCTGAGAGCAGGGGCGGCAGAGTATGTCGCTTTCGCATCCCTGGTTTCCCTGCTACGTGGCACAGCTAACTGACATTACTTTCTTCTCTATAGCGGTCAATCAGCCCATCCAAGTTTGAGAGTCAAGCGACAGGGTCCCCCACCAAGCTCAGTGTTCCGAATCGAAAGATTCGAAACCAACCCTCCAATCGCGTCCACGACATCGAGTTCGCCGCCGAAATCAGCACCTCCCTCATCGCCCAGGTCCGCAACTTGCAAGCGCTGCTCGCCGAGCGAGATGAAGAGACCAAGGACCTCAAGGCCGACAAGTCCAGACTTGAAATCGAATGCGAGGCCTTTCAACAACGAGTCAAGACCCTTGACGAGAGTGAGAACCGATACAAGGAGGAGAACTGGAATCTGGAGACTAAGCTACAGGAACTGTCGGCTCAGCAGAAGGAGTCTGCAGACCGCGAGAAGAAGCTTGCCCAGGCTCTTAATGTCATCAAGACTGAAAAGGTTACAGCGCAACGCGAGCTTGACGAGGTCAAATTGCACCACGCCAGACTCATCGACCAACACGCCGCTGCTGTCAAGCAACACGACACTGAAATCGGAGCTGTCAAGCGAAACATTGCTATGGCAGAGGGTGAACGCGCGGCCATGCAACGTCGGATTGATGACCTGACCGGTCAGAACCAAGAGCTCGCCAGGGCCTTCTCTACGCAACGAAACAGAGTCATGGAGCAGGAGCCTAACTTGCGTCCCAGCGACGATGACTTTGAATCCGCTGCTGATCACATCACTCCCGAGCACTCACCTCCTCAGTCTCCTATCAAGGGAACTCCTCGCCATGCTGTTCTTGAGACGGAGACCGTCAAGTCATCACTCCACCACGCCCAGCGCACCATCCAGAGCCAGAGGAGTCTGCTCCATCGTGAGAAGACCGAGAAGCTGGAGCTTCGACGTATCATCCAGGACCTCCGTGACGATCTTGAAAAGGCAAGAACCGACGCTACTGAGCACAAGAGCCATCGACGATCCCGAAAGCCGGAATCCAAGGAGTTTAAGAAGCCACCGCGCCTGCTTGGATCTTTCCGCTCCAGTAGGCAAGAGGTTGTCGCCGACGATGGTGAGTGGGAAGACCAGCACGATGTCTCCCCTCGCGGCTCTCTCTCTCATGCCTCTCCTCGTCCTTCCGTTTCTCCTATGAGCACCAGCAGCCACACTATCCTCCCCAGCATCGAGTCTGCCGATAACGACGACCATTTCGACACTGCCAATGAGGCTAGCGAGTCTGCCTTTGAGACAGCCAATGAGCGGGCTACTGAGACGGAAGATTTCCAGACCGTCAATGAACAGATGTCAGGAAGTGACGGCGAGACTGAGACGGAGGGCACAACTCGAGGCTTTGGTAAGATGAAGAAGCCCCCGAGCTTGCCCTCTGGCCTCGCTCGACACGCCAGCAGACACTCGTTCCACAGTACCGCATCGACTTCGGCCGATGAAGACGACTTCGCCTACCATCTCCGGACGCCTACAAGCACTATCGGATCTCAGAAGAGCACTCGTTTCCGCATGAACCGCAGCATCTTCCATCGTGCCTCGAGACAAGCCAGTCAAGAGCCGCTCTATCACCGTGCTTCCAGGCAAGCTAGTGAGGAGCCGCTCTTCCACCGCATTTCCAGACAGGCCAGCGAAGAGCCGCCATTCCAAAGCAGCCCGGCCAGCTTTGCTAGCAGCCGTGGTGGAACACCTCAAGCCACTGGCCAGAGCCTCTTTGCTGAGCTTCAAGACTTTGACGGTAGTGACGACGAGTCGCTTGAGCCAGGCACACCCAGTCGCAGACGGGCTCGCTCTGGTACACCCGCCTCTTTTGGCCGAGGACCATCACCGCAACCTCCAGTGCCCCCGTTGCCCAAGGTCACCATGGTTGACAGCGGCAGCATGACTGATCCCATTAGTATCTTGACCACCTTCCAGGGGGCCGAGACCCCGCGAATGATCACCACCGGTGTCATGACGGAAGATGAAGAGTCGATTCCTGCTTCTCCTATTAGCGTCGTTGTAGTCCCCCGCCCTACATCCCTGGGGTCCGTGGTTGATCACTCCGAAGTCCGCAGTGTCATATCTTGGACACATGAGGATCATCTTGACAACTCGCGCCCTATCTCCATGTCCTACAGCGACGCCGGGGCGCAGCACGATCCTGATATGGAGGAGAAGTTGGCTCTGTTCCCTGCTCCCCCGACCATGCTACCACCCATCCTACCTCCGACCTTGAGCATGTCCTCGATCGCCTCGGAGGATGTCGAGCCACGAGAAGAGGTCGAGGTACCTCCTACACCGCCCACTCTGACCTTCACTCCCCTTTCGAATCAGAGCGTCGAGCCCCTACCCGAACCTGAGATCCCTCTCCCTACTCTCAGCTTCTCCTCTATCAAGGCTGAGGACCTCACTCCCCGAGCCGAGCCTGAAGCACCTCTTCCCGACTTGTCTCTTACAACAATCATCACAGAGCAAGTTGAACCTATTGCTGAGCCTGAAACACCTGTTCCAGAGCTTTCCTTCACAAACATTATCACTGAGCAGGTTGAGCCCATTGCCGAACCAGAGGCGCCTCTTCCTGACTTGTCTCTTACGGCAATCCTCACTGAGCATGTCGAGCCTAATCCCGAGCCCGAAACACCCCCTCCAGAGCTCTCGCTGACAAGCATCGTCACCGAGCAAGTCGAGCCTATTGCGGAACCGGAGGTTCCTTTGTCCCTGGCCACAATCGTGGCTCAAGAGCTTGAACCTGTGGCAGAGCCAGAGGCGCCGTTGCCAGAGCTTACAATGACAATGGTTATGTCGGAGACGGTCGAGCCGATCGCCGAGCTTGAGGTGCCACCTCCTGCTCTGAGCCTCTCCATCATCTCAGCCGAGTCGGTTGAGCCAATTGCTGAGCCTCCCGTTGAGCCAGTCATGTTCATCCCGCCCCCTCCTGCACTCTCCATGTCTGAGATTGTGGGCGAGCATGTTGAGCCTATCGCTAGCAAGGCCCCCCAACTCGCTATGTCTGCCATCCAAGGCGAGCATATCGAGCCTATTGCTCAGCGATCTCCTGACCTTACCATGTCTGCGATCAGAGGCGAACATGTCGAGCCTGTGGCGGAGCCGGAGCGGGAGCCCATCATTCCCGCAGTGGTTATCCCTCCTCCACCACCAGCTCCGGAACTGAGCTTCTCTACGATCCAGGGAGAGCAGGTTGAACCTGTCGCTATCAAGGCACCTGAACTTGCCATCTCCAATATCAAGGGAGAGTCTGTCGAGCCCATCGTGGAACCCATCCCTGAGCCGATTGTCCCTCAGCTCACCATCTCGAGTATTCACGGCGAACATGTCGAGCCTGTTGTGCAGCCGATACCTAAACTCAGCTTATCCACCATTTCCCGAGAACACGTTGAGCCAATTGCTGAGCGTGCCCCCGACCTCAGCCTGTCGACAATTTCTGGTCAACATGTTGAGCCAGTCGCCGAACGTCTGCCCGAACTTAGACTATCGACAATCTCCGGACAGCAGGTCGAGCCCATCGCTGAGCGTGCACCTGAACTCAGCTTGTCATCCATCTCAGGCCAACATGTTGAGCCGATCGCCGAGCCCATTCCGGAACCGGTTGTCCCTGAGCTTAGCATTTCCAACATCCAGGGAGAACATGTCGAACCTGTTGCCCTCCCTGCCCCCAACCTGGCCCTGTCGTCGATTTCTGCGGAGTCTATCGAACCGATCAAGGAGCCCAAGAAGGTGGTTCCTCCGCCGGCCTTGAACCTCTCTTCCATTTATGCCGAAAACTGCGAGCCAAGGGAGGAGCCTCAGCCAACCCCTGTCAAGCTAGGTTACTCTAACCTATCCACACAACACGTCGAGCCCGTGTCTGAGGCTACTCCATCCCTTGGTTTGTCTGCGATTGCTTCCGAGAACGTCAAGCCCGTCCTTGAGCCTATTCTGGCACCTCCCACACTTGTTATGTCTTCGATCGCTGCCGAAGGAGTGGAGCCTATCAGCCCGGTCCTGGAGACGCCCAAGGTACCAGTGTTTGGATTATCGTCGATCGAGTCTGTTGAGACTATCCCGGTGGCACCCCGAACTCCTAAGAGAGACGGCTTCATCCTTCCTCGCGACATGAACTCTCCCTTCAAGGAGAGAGAAGTGCCCGAGACACCCAAGAACAAGACCGGATCGCCCCTTGGCCGGGAGATGGATCAAGATTCATCGTCTCTGATTGCTGAAGATGAGACAAGCCAATCTCCTGCTGATACTCCCGAGCCTGAGACACCTGATTCTCAGCGACCCTTGAGGGAGATCCCTGCCAACTTGAACGGTAGCCCTGCGCGCAAGGCTCTGGTCCCGACCAGTGATCAAGGTGCGCAGACCGCGCTGACGGCCGAGGCCATCGATGCCATGTTCAGGGCTCGAGCTCAGCCCGTCTTTGGCCTTGACAAGAGCCTGTCACTCGCTAGCCCCGGTACCCCTGGAACCGCTGGCACCACGGGTACAGTCAGAATCCGCCGATCAAGGGAAAGCTTCGAGAGCCCCATCCGAAGGGGCTTGGAGGGCGACGATGTTTTTGACACTAGCTCTATCCGAAGACCCGGTAGCTCTAGAAGTGGCAGGGCATCCCTCCACGATGCTCCTCCTCTGCCTGCGAACCACCGTCAAGTCATCGAGGCTGCGCGATCTGGTTCATCTCAAGGTAACCAAAGCAATATGGGACCGCCCCTCTGGCCAGCGTCTGCCCTCCGGCAGCGACCAAGCACACCTGGCCAGAGACCTACCTCGCCCATGTCCGCTCGCGCCACTCCTACCCCTCACATTGTTCGCAATGGTGGTGGATACGGCGACCTTGGAAGACAGTCACCTGCTAAGCTCACTGACGCATCGCGAAAGTCTTCTCAATCTTCGTTCGCCTCGGAGCTCGATTCTCGATTCAACATGCGCCCCGGCGAGCTTGGCATTGACCCCAGCGGCTTCGGCCCCAACACTGATCCCCGCATGATCCAGGCTATCACCCAGACCATGATAGGCGAGTATCTCTGGAAGTACACACGCAAGACTGGCCGTGGAGGCATGTCGGAGAACCGACATCGCCGTTACTTCTGGGTGCACCCTTACACCAGGACTCTGTACTGGAGCGAACGGGATCCCTCAAGTGCTGGACGAGCAGAGTTGAAGGCCAAGAGTGTTCCTATCGAGGCGGTGCGTGTCGTTACTGACGACAACCCCATGCCTCCAGGACTTCACCGCAAGAGCTTGGTTATCATCTCGCCTGGAAGGACCATCAAGTTCACTTGCACGACTGGCCAGCGACATGAGACCTGGTTCAACGCCCTCTCTTACCTACTTCTCCGAACCAACGACGATGTTCAAGCTGATACTGAGGATATGGCGGAGCACTTTACCCGCGAAGATGTGGATGAGTTCAACCCTCAGTTTGGACAGCGTGCTGTGAACGGAACCCGACCAGGAGTGCCGGCTTCCTTGTCGTCTTACAACTCCCGGACGACCCGCAACGAGTCACCGGCCGTGGGTGTGTCGATGAACATCCCAACTTTGACACCCAAGTCGCAGCCACAGCGACCTAACGGAACGCTGAGCAAACTCAGCGGCTACTGGAAAGGCAGCCAACTCTCTGGGACGTTCTCGAGCCGGCGTGGACGAGGAGCTAGTGCGCAGAACGTGAACATTTATGAAGCTAGCGAAGCGCACGACAGCGCTGAGGATGTGAGGGAGATTATTGAGCGACAGGATAGAGAAGCTGATCGCCTCGAGAACGTCCGAGCATGCTGCGATGGTAAGCACGACGATCTGCCCATGCAAAGGTTGAGATACTAACACAACTATAGGCAAGCATGACGTTGGAACTCTTCACCACCACCACTTTTCCAAGCGAGGCCGACACGGTAACAACCACACGCACTCGCACCAGGGACTAATGGCGTCCCACACGACAATGGCGTCTCTTCGCTCTCGAGCGTAAGCCAGGACGACCAAATCAAATCAACTCGAGCATTTTCTACTTTTGTATTCATGGCAACAAATTGTGCCACCACGTCTCTTGCTAGACTATTTTACACACTACCAACTGTTACGACCAAATATCCTCACGGACGTTGACGACACTCACGATTTTCTTGACTCTGTTATCAAAACGCTGTTGCATCCTCGAAATGAACCCGGGATCACAGCTCATGTAGTTTCTGAAGACTATAATCAGCCAACCTCAGCCATGCCTACGGCTACGACTTGCCAGACTTTCCCTTGCTTTTTTCCTTCTTTTTTTCTTTGATTCTTTACGCACACAAACTTAATCCTACCAATCGACACACACGAAACGTGGGAGACGAAAAACAAACACAAAAAACAGAACCATAAAAAGCTATTGAAGCATACACACACACTACGATAGTTTGCTTTACTACACCACTACCACCACTACACTACTACTCTTGGCCGGATCAGCGCATGGGGAGCTGGGGGACTTGCAGGAGTTTGTATTTTTTGCGATGCGATGCAGGGGCTGTGTCAATTATGGTTGACGAGCACACCTGACATGCGCCGCGGCGCCTTGTTTCTGTACGAGTCGAACGGTATAATGTTTTCGAGGCTGGCGTGTTTTCAGTTTAGAGGGCGCCAGTTGTTCGACATTTCTATCTTTGGACCAGATTGCGCAATGTTCTCGATGCCGAAGGGTATCACGGAGGGCCCCTGAGTCGACTCTGCATAGACGTGGGTGGTTCAGGGGCCGAGAAGAGCAGGACAGACTTGCAGATAGATGATGGATGGGATGAAGAAGTAGTTGCTAGGAGGAGTATTACCTATTCACGACTGAATGAGATTTCGTTTTAGATTGTTGCCTGATGTTTCTGTCTAAGGTGTTGTGATGTGCTTGAGCGATGAGTGCTATCCTTGACTGACAAGCTTTTCTTCCTGCCAAACTCTCTCGGCGAATATTGACACGGGAAAGTATACGTCTTCCGAGTCTTTACTCTTGCAGATAGTTTACTGTTTGTTGACATGAGGCTCTTTGATACAGATGAACGTGCGCCTGATTCCCCACTGAAGCAACCACCAAAAAACAGGCGGGTCTCGAACGGTGGGGGACTAAAAGACCACGAGAGGCTGTCAGCCAGTGGGCTCATCACATGACGTAGGCAGCTGGTCCTTGTGGGAGCTAGCTACCCTTACCTGCCGAGTAGCTTCGAGCAGAAGCCGTGTGTGGGTGTCACTTACACTCTTGCCAGCCTATCAAGTAATTCCGCGTATAACCTTCCGTCCACCATCAGCCGCCTCCCCCAACGGTCCTCGTGAAAACAACACCGACAGCCTTTTTCTTTTTCCTCACATACTCTTCTCCTCTGCGACGTCCATGACACCTCCGATGCCGATTCCTCGCCGATCCCTTTAGCTAGGAAGGAGTCGAGGCTGCAGTGCCCCTCTATACCGCCGCGCCTAGCCTAGCCTCCCTCCATCCGTTCACCTCCGGCCTTCGGAATCCGGAGCCATGGCTGGCTTCACGTCTCTCCTTGTGGCCTACTTGCTCGGCGGAGTCACTTTTGTTCCTCTCGTCGTCTTGTCCGTTCTCGCATACGTCTTCTACTCGTCCCCCATCCGCAGCGATGCCGACCTCCCCGACGAACCGAGCGGCTACGCCGACATCGTCCAGACGGGCGACGATACGACAGCCCTCGACGCCGCCAAGAAGGCGCACAAGGACGAGACCCGAGCGCATGCAAACGATCTCGACGTAGCCGCTGGCTTCTTTGCCGTTTGCAGAGAGTATACACCCATGGGCATCAACGCAAAGCCCATCGAGCGCTCGACCCCGGTCGGTTCGACTACCGTGGCCTCTCCAAGTCCCAGTGTCTATCAGACGATGTATCGGAGCATCTTTGAAAGGAAACCCACCCCGGGACCCCTGGATAACAATGGGAACGGGTCGAGTCAGCGACCCAAGAATGCTGGCAACGTCTTTTACGTGGTTCTGAGGTTCGTGTCAAGCTTATCCGGCCCCGCATCCACCATTGCTGACCGATGATGATATCTAGACACGGCCACCTGATGCTATTTGACGATGAAGAGCAGGTTGAGGTTCGACATGTTATTTCACTTGCACACCACGAGATCAGTATATACTCGGGCGGCGATAACACCCCCGAGGGCGAATTATTCATCAAGCGCAACGCCATCCGCCTGTCCCGAAGACAGGGCGGCGCAGACCTGGGTCCCGATAGCCAAGTCTCGAAACCGTTCTTTCTCTTTTCTGAGAACTGCTCAGCCAAGGAGGACTTTTACTTTGCCCTGCTCAAGAATCAAGAACAGACTTTCAGCACGGACACTCAGGTGCCCCAGCCTCTACACTTTGATGTCAAGAATATCATCTCCCTGGTTCAGAAACTTCACTCGACTGAAGAGAATATTCACTCGAGATGGGTGAATGCGATGCTTGGACGAGTTTTCCTGGGCATTCACAAAACGCGCGATCTCGAGAGCTTCATTCGTGAGAAACTCACAAAGAAGATTTCCCGCGTTAAACGGCCCGCATTCCTCACCAACATTGCCATTCAGGGGATCCACACTGGCGATGCGGCGCCATACTTTACCAACCTGAAACTCAAGGACCTCACCGTCGAAGGAGAGTGCGTCGTCGAGGCCGACGTCAAGTACTCGGGCAACGCTCGCATCGAGGTGGCAGCGACGGCCAAGATTGATCTTGGAACCAGGTTCAAGGCTCGAGAGGTCAACCTCGTTCTCGCGGTTGTTCTCAAGAGAGCTGAGGGTCATATGCTCTTCAAGATTAAACCTCCACCTAGTAACCGTGTCTGGCTCACTTTTCAGTCTATGCCCAAGATGGAGATGGACATTGAGCCGATTGTGAGCACCAGACAAATCACATATACCGTTATCCTCCGTCAGATCGAGAATCGAATCAAGGAGGTTATCGCCGAGACGGTTGTGTTGCCGTTCTGGGATGATATGCCCTTCTTCAAGACGGAACACAAACAGTGGCGAGGAGGTATCTTTGAAGGAGACGATGCCACAGTCTCATCTGATGATGCTGAGAGCATAGCGGCAACGGCAGGGGACGTTGGGGCTGTGAACCGCCTTGATGGTGAACCGGATATGACAGAAGAGACTCGTCCTATGGAGAAGAGCCATACCATACCTGTCATGGAGACCCCTCCAACACCTACCGGTTTGTTTGGCCGGAAGCTGAACAAGACGGGCAACAACCCAGCGGCATCTGCGTCTTCAACGAGCGTCGACTCCAAGGGAGCAAGTGCCAGTCCTATTCTTGCGCCCAAGATCACCAAGTCTATGGAACCCATCGTGGGAACAGATGCTGCCCATGCCGAAATTTTCAAGCCGTCATCACCACCTGATCATGCAACGAACTACATGGCTGCTTTGCAATCACGCTCACAAGATGCTTCTCCAAAGCCACCACCTTCTACAGATTCTCCCCCGAAATCCTCAGCTGCATCTCAACGATCCAGCCGCTCGTCATCGTCAGCCAAGGACACGCTCGGCGAGGTATCGGAGGATAGCCAAAAGACACCGGTTGCAACAGGGCGTCGTAATACGACCTCATCGACTGGGTCAGCATCGTTTTCAGACGAAAAGGGAACGGGATCCTCAGCAGCATCGATCAAGGAGTCAATCAAGACCCAGACAGGCTCTTTGGGACGCAACTTCTTCATGAGGCGAGGAACCCAGGAGCTACAAGAGTCTGATGAGCCAACTCCCGGTGACGGACCTCACGAGCACGGCCAAAAGCAGACCACTTTGGCTGCTGTCTCCAACGCTGCTATGCAGGCCAAACAATGGGGCTGGAATGCCTACCAACGGCACAAGGAGGCACGAAGACAGGCGGAACAAGCAAACCACCTTGATCTCAGCCAGCCCATGGGGAGAGGCCAACCGCTGCCTCCCCCTGGAACACCACTTCCAAAGCCTACTAACGGCATGACACGGATAGGACCCCCTGTAAACGTTCCGGCAAGGAAGCCTGTTCCTTCTCATGGTTCTGCCGAGTCTCTGGAAACACATCATGAACATCACCACGAAAACCATCACGAGAACCATCATGAGCACCACCATGAGCATCACAACGAGCATCGACCTGCACTGCCCCCTACGCTGCATCAGCGTGGACGACGCAGGCAGAGCCATGTACCAGAACCGGACATCGGCCAGAACATGCTTGTGGTCGCTGCCCCCGATGACTCCCAGCCGACAACACCGTCAGCAGAAGACCACTCTAACCGTCAACCCTGGGCATCAAGTGGCGAGCAGACCATGGCGAATAGCACAGCAACTTCTCAACAACCTTCAACACTCACCCCCGAGTCCTCCATTGTGAAGGATGACGGCAGTTCGGTTAGCCCGATAGAGGCGATACCCGCCGCCTCGGCCGCGGCCGCGGCCGACGACGATGACGACTACTCGGGATGGCTGGACAAGGACGCCCTAGACATGGAGATTAACGATCCTGTACAACTTCCCGTGTCACAAGAAGTCAAATAATACAAAGCACAACAACTCTTAGCAACAAAGAAGGGGATGGGGGGAATGGTTAGGCGTTTTTGGGATACATGGGCTCGTTCGGGTTCACAAGCAGTCCCGACGAAGCAAACTCAATTCTTTTTTCTTCTTCTTGATAGGAGTAATTAGGCGTTTTATATGTATGGGGAGGCATGGCTTGCTGCTGCTTTAGACAGCGAATATACCTGAGTGCATTGAGTAGTCTTGTCCTCAATATCAGAACTCTGTTTACAATACTCATGAATGATTATATCTCTTTGGTGACTGGCAACTTGGACGAGATGATTGAGCGTAAGTAGTACAAGCCACCTCGAAGCCAAACTTCAAAAAAAAGACGACTAGATGACGCAACCTTACGCCTCGAAGACCAAGTGAGATGCCGAATTGCTCGTAGGGGTAGATGTTTGGAACACCGCTGTGGTCATTGTTGGTCAGTTCTCATCGGCGTCGATGTTCACTGCCAACAGTGTCTAGATCTGACAGCAGGTTAGTTGGGGTTAGTGATAGCATCTCGGCCATGTCTTCCTTCGTTGGGCAACATTGACGGCAGCAGCAATGGCTTCGCAATCCAAGGTCCAGACCGAGCACTACACCATAGCAGCCCCCATACCATCCACAGTCTTCTCCTCATCCAGTCCAGGGTATCATTGAATCTCTAACTATGCGAATGCTAGGGGTCGTTGACAATTGCTTGAGCGTTCCAACTTAGAGCAAGGATCCGATCTTCTTGGGCTTCTCGAATTAGCTCGTCTTGTATTTCCTCCCAAGTCTAGGCCTGGTGCTGCGGTAATAGTGGTTTCTTGATGTCGTCACGACAGCGTCCTGGGTGGAAGAAAAAAAGATCACTAGAGCAAATCAAGCTGCTTCCAACTGTTAGTCGAATCCTTACGCCAAGATATCGATCATGAATATGCGCCAAGGAGCTCAAGCGGAATGGACCAAACGGGCGCTCCTCATGTGGCTCCTCTTGCAGCATCCAGTGCGTAAAGATGGCATAGTGTCAGGGGCTCAGCACTATACATCATCTGTACGCCGCCCGCATAGGGTCTCGACGGCGGTCTAGATCGAGCGCTGACCATGTCACAAGCAAGAAAGTGAAGGCGGTGACAGTCTTGGCCTGGTAATGTTGGCACTAAATGGCTCAATGTATAATCCAGTCAGAGTTGGCTTCACTGCTCCTGGATGAACTTGATCCGGCGATGGGGTACATGACTGAGAACTTCATCTCCTCAGGAACAAAGTTAAAGCAAGTTCCCCTGGGACATCGAGGTCTTTGAGACTATCATGGTGAGTTACCCCAGAACAAGAACACGAGGGAGCAGAAGGAGCCGGGATAGGTACTCCATGCACCCCGACGAACAACTTGATATACCCGGGGCAGGCAACCTCTCGAGAGCAGAATGGCCAATATTAACCCTGGACTATAGGGCTTGAAAGGACAGTAATAACACCAAGGCAACCAACTATCCATGAATAGGCTCAAACATGTTCTCATGCAAGGATCGCTGATTGCACCCCAACTTCGCCCGAGGCCGCTGCTCTTCATGTGTTCACAGGTGGGACAGCACAAAGCTTTCGTTGCTTGTGAGGCCGTGGCGCCGAGGACAAGCATGTTGCTGCAGCTGCTGTCCTCTACCAGCTTCGCGTCTTGGGATGCACTGAAACCCAGACACTGTCCGTTTCACCGCCCCGTTGGAGGTTGATTACATCCACTCAGACCGAGAGCAACGCCTGAGTGTCTGGACCGAATCTTCAGGATGAGCCTAGGTGAGGTTTGGAGAGCTGGGGCAATCCTATATCGACCCCTGCAAGCTTCATTATGCTCAATGCCGTAGGACAAATCGACGAGACTCGCGACATTCATGGTAGCCTGGTTAGTGCCCGACTGGCATCGTGAGCGCAAGTACACATGCCGGTCGTGGTGTGCAGTGTAAGCCGAGGGTGCTCTCGGATGGTATCCCGATCACATTCCCCTCATTGAAACAACGAGATGATGATCGTGATGGCTCCGTAGACCCGAGCTGGAGTATGTGTGTGAGAATCGATGCGAGCATGACCTTGATGCTTATTTGAGGATTGTGGGAGGCCCATCGTTGGCAATGCAGAGGACATCACGGTTCTGTGTCACGGCTGATCAATAGACGAGAAACCCCCAACTTGCGGTCTGAGATGATGCCTTTGCTGTTGGCATCAAGTCTCTGGATAGACCGGCAAATGAAGACATCGTCAAGTCTGTGCAATGTAGATTCAATAAGCAGCTGGGCGTGCACCTAGGACATGAGTCGATCATGACGTCTCCCATGCTACTGCCCCATGGGGATGCTGTTGGTCCCGAAAGGCTGCATCGCATCGCATCGCATCACATCGATATCCTCGGTCTTCAATAACGGACAAGTGGGAGTTGAAGCCGGAGGCGGTAGGGCTAACCCAACCTTGTGAGTGCCGTTGGGGGCCCATGTAGGAAACAATCGCCGGGGGGGCAAAAATCACCGCGGGGAGCCCATTGGGTAGTGACTATGTGTGTGTCAAGTCAACATGGGAGGTCAAAGGATGTGATGCGCAGGGACCGACTTGCGACACAGTCTCTCCCTCCCTGAGACGGCGATATGCAGCCCAGCTACCCGGCGCTGAGCTGAGCTGTACTGAGCCATGCTGATGGCCAGAAGTAGGAGGTGTTCAAGGGGTCCCCTAACCTCCCTCGCCGGGCTCTCGACCAGTGGCTTTTACGTACAAAACTCCATCGTGAGTCGTGTTATTCCCCAGATTGCAAGCCCCTCTGCAGCATGTCTCCGCCAAGAATATGGGGTAGCGGGGGAAGACGGAGGGGGTGCTTTCTTGGTTGCTTGGTTGTTGCTTATTGCTGGCATTCGTCCTCTTCTTGTCCCTTGTTCTCTCGTTTCGCTGCAACCCCCTCTTCTCAACAAAGTCCATCCTGGCAACACCAAGACTCGATGCCATGTGCGTCTTCTCCTCGCCAATGCAACCTGGGCGCACTTTTGGAGCTTGTTTTCTCTCGTTTAGATGCTCCACCACAATAGTTCGTCTCTTGGCCCCCCAGTGCCAAGATAACTCGTCTTGAAATAAGCTTGATCAACAAGCTCGTGGTTCGTCTTGCGGCCAAGCCGACGACTTGTGGCGGCCAAGAGCTGTGCGTGGTCGGGGCAGACAAAGTATTGGAGGGGCCATGAATCATCAAGCGCTGCGTCGTGCCCAATCTTGTCGTTTAGATAAGACGCATGCCAGGATTGAGTTTGTGGTTTGGCTTTTTCTTTCTTTCCAAAAGGGACAGATGGAAGCTTGGCCTGCCGAGCCAAAGCTTGACTGACTGACGGACAGACAAAACACAACTGCAGCACTCCATCAAGGTCAACCGACGACCTGGGACACCGGGTGACATGGTGTGTGCATCATTTCGAATTGTTACTTGTCGTCTGGTTGATTCAGCGTGCGATGCATCCCGATCCGGTATCCCATGAGCCGTCATGTCACTCGTCTCATGACGATAGGGTGCCTTGTCTGGAAACATGCCGCTCCCGCACCGGCACCTGTCCTGTCCATGGTTGACAGGCGCGCTTATCCAAGGTAGACAGAGCCTGTGCCTGTTTGATACAGTAAAGAGCTGAGAGCATCTTGAGTCGTCGAGCACGGGAAACATGCCGAGACACCGACGCCACAGTGACCGTGACCGGGACGGACCCTCTTCTCTTCGTCCAGCCAGGCCTTGTTGGGACCGATATCCATGGGTGCATCATTTGCAAGGACAGTAGCGTATCCAACAGCCTGGATAAACTTGCCCTGTCGAGCAAGTATCCGCGGACAGCCGTCGGTGTCGCTCCGTGTGCGGTGCCGTACGGTGCGCCTCGTCGTTGTTTGGTGAGGCATTTTCTGTCCCCCCAAGCGCCGCGCCGCAACCACTGACTGGCTACCGGCCCTCGCATGCCCTGACTGGTCTCCCCTCCCTCCAGCCTTCATTACGTCCTCGATAGGCGCTCGCTCCTGAGAGGTGGTGGCCGGTATCAGGTCCCGCAGCGCTGTAAGCGGCCGGGGCGGGTCTCGAGTCTCGAACATCGTGGGCTTCGTTGCCCAGGGTTCGCCAAGATGACCATGACCGCCCAGTTGAGCACCGTACCGTACCGACCTGTGCATCATGGCACGCACCCTGTCCTCCTGCCTGTCTCCTCAGCCAGGTGAGCTGAGCTTGCAGTAGTCGGAGTCTATCGCCGAGATGCCATCACCTGATGCAGCTTCTCTGCAATCGATCTTGTTCGACATTGAGATATGCTCATTCGAGACGTCGTTTGGAACATGAGACATCACAAGCCGCTCGAAAGCGGTCCATGCGATGCAGTCCAGCATTCAGTGAATCAATGTATGGCTGCTGTCGCAGCTCCTGCTCCTGATGCACGCCATAACGTGCAGAGCTTCCTTTGACGTGCCCACATCGACAGATCAGACACTAAGAGACGATAGTTACGGGCGGCGCCGACGATGGCGACCGTGGTATCGCAGACGCAGACGCACACTCCCTCCCACTACCAGATCCAACCTCAGACCATCCCGTCGTCGCCCAGCATAACATCAGCTTCACAGGCTTGACGAGTGCTGCTGTGAGCTTGATGAAAATTTTCTTTTCATCAAGACCTCGACCTGGCCCTTGCCGTCTTGGGTGTAGCACCGCACGAGGGAGGTCAAAGAAGGTGTGGCGAGATTCGGCATTTGCCCAGATCTTGAAAGCTGGTTGCTCGGACCACTTGAGGCTATTCTCAGGTGCTCCCATGTCTGTCAACCCTGAAGCGACCAGATGCCTTATCCGCCACTGTTGGACGTTTGATATGTAGCTGAACTTTCTTTTCTCTGACCCATCGAGATTTGCGGACAAACGGGCCAAGGAAGCCGGAGCCGAAGGCCGCATCCAGATCTCCAACCAGGGGAGACGCCACGAGGTTTTTTAGGGATCCTGAGAGGCTTCAGGAGGATCCATTGGAGAACTCAGAACGCCTCTTCCGAACCATATCTGATCCATTGGACGTACTGGATATCACGGCATATCCGTGGGTCAGTTCTGGTGGTGCCATGTTTCGCGTCTGAGGGATGCGATGCCTGGTTATGCGATGCTCCCAACACCTTTCAAGTGAGATTTGAACGAGCAGCGACCCTAGCGAGGACCACTCAGTCAAAAGCCAGGCCCCGTCGACAGGGCAGTCATGGGACAGCGCCTGGATGGAAGACGCAGTTGCGCTTGCAGCATGCATACTATGTACACATACCAAGAGCTCTTCATTTCCGCGTTGAAAACCCGTTTGACTGCATCATGCATCAGACCTCTAAGAGAGCGGTAGCAGTTTGGGTGGAGAGGATGTGACTTGCCGGAAGCGAGCCAGTCGAATCTTTTGGGCATGAAGCAATCGAGCGTGGGGGAACATTTCTCTGTCTTGGGTCCATGTCGTAGCGCCGTCGATGAGTTCTTGTGTAAGTCTTGGAAGTCTTGGAAGTCTTGGAAGTCTTGGAAAAGTCTTGGGAGCTCATTCTTGGCCATGATTGTCTCTCACTGCAACTTGTTGAGCAGTTCCTCATGACCCATCACCGCTTGAATGATGGACATGTTTCACGACTTGGCAGCATTGAGCCCTGGTTGACAGGCGCCACGCATGTCTGGCCGGCCGTCTTGAGACGAGGTGAAGAATCGGCGAGACTTGGTGTGTCTTTCCTTGCAGAACAAGGTAACCAAGGTGTACCTTACATGAAGGCTGCGAGTACCCGTATCGCCCGCCTCATCCTCAACGTCCATGTCTCATTGAGGGAGAGTGATACCGGGCCGACGACTCTGTGCTACACCTCCACGCGTCCATCTCTGTCTGAGATATTGTTGCTGTTGCTGTTGCTGTTGCTGCTCCTGATAACCTCCTGATGTTCTTGGCATTTTTAAATTCTCATGTTCTCGGCCTGACTCTGATCCCCTGTCAGCCCAGCACGGATAATGATTTGCGAGGCACATCGCGGCAGATCACCATCAACCTTCAGGTGAAGGCAGAATGAACAACTCACCGAACAACGGTGTGGCAGAGCCCGTCCAACTAGCGTGTCCCATCCTTACCAAATTCTGCCAAGCATGTCGCGACACCGTAACCCAAATTGCCATGCCGAACCTCAAATGGATGAGCGAGGCAATGCCCGTTGCGCACTGTATCCTTTCGTAAAACGGAAAGGACGGGAGAACCCTAGACGACGGCACTAATAAGTCATTCTTTAATCCCCACACCCGACTGTAAAGCGGATGCTATTGCTGTTGACAACTGTCGGTGATCTCAACAGCCTCGTCATGACGTTTTGTTGGCCCTGGACTGAGTGACCTGGCAGGGCTAACCGGCAATGAAAATCGGTATAGCAGCCATTGCGGTGAGACATTTGTTTGTCGGGGGTATTCGAGGACAAGACTTTGATCAATTCACTTGACACGGTCCAGTGGAGATGTTGTTAATTTAGAAACCGTCGTCGATCCCTCTGTTTAACTCAACCCGTGCTCGTCTCCGTTTCTTGGACGGCCCATGATGGGTGGTTGATGAGCGTTCAGAGCAGGCACATGAAAAACAGCAACCGCCAATCGATGATCGAGAGTGTGAGTGAGACACACAAAAGACTGGGGACCGTGCCACGGGTTATTCAGGGATCATCTCAACCCCTGGTCTCTCCGGGGCGCATATGACGCACTCGCACCCGTGTCCTCCATCCCTGCCCTGCAGAGGCGAGAAGATGGCTTGGCTGGGTGTGGGTTAGGGTGGGTGTGGAATGGAGATCCCGCACCGGACCGGTTCTGGGGAGCCTTTTTCGTACACGATGTTAGCCCACGAGACCGCTTTAAACACCAAGAAACAGCCGCTCGAGGCGCCGTTGGTGCTGGACGATACGCTCGGTCAAGATCCAAGGTGGGCGGGAATAGACTGCCATCTTTTCTCAGTGTCCCAAAACCGGCGCCGGAGGCTCAGAAGCAACCGCGGTCTGCAGAGCCAAACGGCCACCGAGGAGTCCCTGGATTTGCTGCTGGAGCAGCCGAGATCTCGGAGTCCAACCAACCAGGGCCACCAGAACAGGGGGAAAGACCGACAGGCTTGGCAACAAGGGACTTTGGCCGATTCTCCAGAGCCGGACAGTGCAGACAGGTTAGACCTGGAGTGCGACCCTGTTTTGCTTCGTGTCCTTCGCCTTTGAATTCGGCGGTAATATTGATGATGATCCTCACTTTGCTGGCGGCCTTGTTGAAATGACAAGAAGCGTTTCAAGGTGACGTGGAGACTGCGCTTGTTACTGAGGCCAGGAGGCAGAGACAGACCGATAGTTTGACTCCGACACGCCCCAGGCGTATCCCTGGGTGGTCTCAATTTGCTGTTAATCAATTCCCATGCGATTTGCGTTGCACGTACGTAAATGCCGCCTGCGAGACCTCTTATCTTGCGTCGATCAGACGGTGACGGCTGTGAGCTAGAATTCAAGCTTACTTGGAATAATCTCAAACCGCCGCGCAACGTGTCTCAATCCACGTCACGGCGAGGCGCAATGGCCGCAACGACAGCACAAGCAGCGGCCGTAATTAGATGAACTGCACTGTATCTGAGATCTGTGTCGAGATGCACGACGTGTAGTTACTGCGTACACATCTCTTGCGGGCTACTCAGGGGTCACTGCCGGCAGTAATGTCGAGGCGAGGAATGATCATCAGCATTGCCGCAAGTTGATGTCGTCCTTGATGCTGTCGTGGCTCAGGATTCACCGCAGTTGCGCTTGGCAAACATAGGGAACGCGTCAGGCATGGCTCTGTCAATAGGCTTCGAGCAGTGAAGCAGACCCGGGAAGCCAGCCGGGTCCTGGCATGCTGGAAATATGCCGGCCGAGTGACATCCTGATACCAGAGCCGCATTGACGAGAAACATTGTGGTTGTCGAGGATCCGCGGCTTTGCGGATGAAAGGATGTGCGCGATTGCGGCTGCCCTGAGGTGCGCAACACCAAACCCCCAACCAATCCGGTGCCAGAACAGATATGTAAAACCCGACAACATGGAGAGGCTCATGTCTGGTTGCAGGTTTGATGGTGGATGTTGCTGGTCTTGTGCTGTTGGCAAGAATTGCCGTTTCTCCCGACTGATGCCAATCAAATGGACCCCCAAGGCGGCGCATGTCAGCGATGCCCTTGCGTTAAGCGGCAGCAGCGCAACCGGCCCTCACAGGGCGCGAGAAGGCCGACGGACCTATAATTAATCTGCCCAGGTTCCGTCGCCGTTCTGTCTCCAGGAGTCCCCCTCCGTTGCCAACTCAGACGAGGCGGCTGAGCGGGTACGCGTGGATAGCGTTGCAGTGGTCGTCCACTGTTTCCAGCCCTCGGCTCGCGTGGGGCAGCCACTGCAGCATGTTAATGCAGTCTCAGCACAGAACCCATGGCGGACGACGCAGTGGCTCGTCGGTCTGCTGGGTTCTGGATTCGGTTTCTGGAGATTAGAAGGTGCGGGCTTTGGATGCAGGCTCAAATTGGCTGAAGGGCACGCGAGGCGACTAGGAATAGGGCCGCAGCGGTCAGGAGAGGGACTGTGAAACGGGGCCGACAGCAAGGAGTTCTGTAGTTAGACAATTGTTCTCCTGGTCCATCGCAGCGGGCGTTGGACGTCGAGCAGCGAGGCAGGGCGAGACAAGGCTGGGATAAGGCGCTGGATTATTGACCGAGAGCCATTGCGCCTCGTCAGGGAGTGAGAGCTTCAGTTGTGAAATCGTAATGCGTCTGGGTGGAGTGTGCCTGATGATGTGCAACGCATCGCCACGAAGGGGGTCTTCAATTCCTCGTCAGGGCGAGGTTCTGGTCGGGAGCATGATGCACTGTAGCATCTGATGACGATGACTCCTCTCGCAGCGTCACGATCGCTTTCTGATGGCCTTGGCAAAAGCAGGGTCTCGGGGAGATGCTCGTGCTGGAATTGCCTGGGGTGGATTGCCATGATGCGGCAACAGATTGACGAGACAAGTGGGCAGGCAATTCGCAAAACATGAGCTACTGTGCTTGAGGTGGGACATTGACGATACAATCATGGGGCCAACAAGAGGCAACACCAACAAGAGTTCATGATCGTTCGAGACGTCTTCATGATATACATCCACAAGTTGTTTGGGAGCTTGCAATTGAAGGCGGCGCTTACACAAGCCAAAGATGGCGGTGGAGCTTGTGCAGGTGGATGGCTGTCACAGGTTGGAGGAGAACGAACTGTCCATCTCAAAACGGGGAAAGTGACACCGGCTTGACAGGGAGGTCCAGCCAATCACGGAGCACCAAATCAAAGACCGATTCTTCAGGTGGAAGGTACAGTGTGCGCGGACTACCGTTAACAGGGAAGGCGCGGGTGCGCGCTTGGTGCTCTTCATTTCAACTCACATGAGCTGCTGCATTGGTTGCAGACGAGCAAGTTTATTTGGCTGTACGCCGTATTCACGAGGATGGGAAGGAAAAGGAGGTCAACCAAGAGACAACACATAACTGACAACAGTCACGTTGATTCAATTGTGCTGCAGAGTCAACAGAGCCCCAAGAGGCAGTTGAAGTAGCAAACTCCTGGGAGTGTTGGAAGAAAACTGGGGACCTCGGTCGACCTGTAGGGGAGAGCGACCCTACCCTGGGAGACTGACCTCATTACATGGGTGACATAAAAATCGGACAACAAAACAGAGGCATTATTTGTCCTCACAAAACATGACCACCATGCCTGGACAGCAATCATAAAGCAAGGCATAAGAGGCTCTTGGAGTTTTGAATTCTATCAGAATGCTCTTTTCTGGCTTCTCATCACTCTCGCCGAAACCATTGGGCCATATAGGAGCAGCACTTAGAGCAGCTGGCATCTTCACCCTCTAGTGTCTCATCTATTTCTTCACCCACGCCATCATCCACTGCAGGACACACCAATCTGTGTCTTGCAATGGATCTCCAGACGGAAAAGAGGATTCATCCACTGACTGACTGGGTCGCATAATTCCATGGATGGATGAATCCATGTGGATTCGTTCAAGATGGGAGAAAAATCACGCACTGTGCTTATTTAGGTACGTATCCGTATTCCGCCAAGCAGAGGAGAGATCCATGAATGGATGGATCGAATCCAACCACTCACGTCCCGGTCCCCTTGAGAAGCACTGGAATTGATGGAACGGGCAGCAGAAGACCGATAGAAGAGACATTTGACTCTGGAGCGTCCGACGATGGCTTCCTGTTTTTCCCTTGATCACCGGCACACTCTCCACTCAAGCCCACGTCAAGCCTCAAGCCAAATCAAACCCTGAGCCACTTGTCAATCAGTCACTTTGTGTGTGCGTGAGTGCGAATCGTTGTGTGCGCGTGTATCTTCAGTATGCGCACGCCCCCTCCCCTTGACATGGCATCCTCACCCCGGTCGAGTTCCCCACGTCCGCCGGCTGGTCCACATCCACATCCACATCCATCCAGAGCAGGCAAGCCATTGAGGGTCCTGGCTTTGGTTTGGCTCTGGTGGGCTGGGGTGGTGGACGCTCACTCAACAAGGGACCGAAATGTACGAGTGAGCGACAGCAGCCGGCTTCACTCGTAGCGTTGGTAGCTTGTTGCCGCCCCAGACGGCGAAACACAAAAGACAAGCTGCGCGCTTTTTTCTGAGTTTCCTAATCTCCAAGCTCGCGGTTCCCCCTTCTCCTTTTTACTCTTTTTTATTTACTTGCTGGTTGAAAACGACAGCTTGTGCTGCTCTACTCGTCCAGTTATATAACCCAAGTCGGCTTCTTTGATGCCGCTTCCTCCACGTCGTCTTCCTCTTCTCCTTCGGCCATCGCGTCCTCCTCCTCCGGATCAGTTATCCACGCGGTGACCCCGACTGTTCATTCCAACATCCTTTAGGAGCAGCGGAAAGAACTTGGCAGGAACAAACACCGAGGGCCTTGATTGAGAACAGAACAGCCAACGGAAACGGATCTCCATTCGCACGCATCTTGACAACCGACAACGCCGCATCGACACCTACGCTTACACGGGCACGAGATCCAAATCGACTCAGACTCGCACCAGATCAACATTGGCATTCTGTCATATCTGTTTAACCGGCGACTAAAAGTCAGATCACCTATCGTCCTTATCCTCTCGTCACGGTATCAACAACCCTCGTGGGCAGCTTGAGTGGCCGACAGAACGACCGAAAGGCTAGCAGCACGCAACGCCAAGATCGCAAATCTTGGACATCTTTCGCCGCAATCCGCAACAGCTCTCGGAACTGCCGTCGAACTGGGAGGCCTGTGACAGACCATCCAACAGCGAAAAAACCAAACGAACCAACCACGAGCACGATCAAGCCTGCGACAGCTGCTGAAGCGTCTCCATCCTCGATTTGACCAATCTCTTGGATGGTGTGTGGCCCTGACGTCGTGGTTCCTCGCCTTTCCCAGTGACCAGCAACCGCCCCCAACCTCTGCCCTTCGCCCGCTGTACCTTAGGCGCCGCCTGTACACCGAAGCGCAGTACCCCCCGCCAGACCAGACGCACCCATCCACCACAAGTCTCCGACAGGATAAAGAAGCAGAGGACCCCCAGCGCTTCTGGACATTAGAATCCACCGCAGTTTAGCGACCTAGCTCCCCGAGACCCCCCGAAACAGCAACTCGCTCCATCACAATGGCGGCATTCTCGGGCCCAGGGATGCTCGTGGCACCCCACCAGCACCAACCACATCAGAGCTCCATGCTCGACTCAGCAGGTATGGAGACACTCTTCTCTCAGTAATCATTCATTTTTGCCTCTCTTGCACTTGGGCCAAGCCAATCTTGGTAACCCCCCAATCCTCGCTCCAATCCATCCCCCTCCTGTTCTCGCAGTCTCGCAGTCTCCGGGTCATTTCCCTCGCTCTCGCGTTGTTGCTTTGCCTTGCCTTGCGTTTGTCATCGTCAAGCCCCATCGCCCGAAAGCGAGAAGCATCTCCGTGGATCGAGCCTGGGGCACCAGTGACGCGATCAACGTGGGACTCGGCCATCACGACAGAGTCTGTTACTGGCTAAAGGGAGAACATGCAACCGGCTGGAGCCTCTTTGCCTTGACAAGAGCATCCATCGCCCAACGCATTCGCCGTCCTCCACAGGCGGGCAATCCTTTTCCGCCCTGCGGCTCCTGTGCTGTGCCTTGGCTTGGTGGGCGGACGGACTTGGGGCCTGGCCTGGGGGATCTCTTCACATCCGATCCCTGTTTCGCTTCCGCTTCATTCCCTGTCTGATCTCTCATTCTGCCTCATGCTTTGTCCTTGTGTCCCTTGTTCCTTGTCATCTTTGAACTTTCACCCTGTTCAGCTCTCCCAAGTTTAATCAATCCCTGCGTGCTGACGTCTTTTGTTCGTGGTCACCACAGATAAAAGTGCCGCTTCTGCTCCTTTGAGCCCAAATTCGGCCATCAGCTTCCCTTCTGCCTCATCGCCGCGTCAATATCTCACCGACCTGACCGAGTCAATTGTTCTCGAGGAAGGTGGAGAGTCTGGCAGCGAATCCGCTATTGAACCAGTCACTCCCATCAGTGGTCGCCAGTCTCAGGACTTTACGCTTGAGAACCAAGACCTCACAGACCTTCAGAGCTACCAGTCCTACCAGGCTAGCTCAGTCACATCAGGCGCCGTTCCCATTCCTATTCCGGGCGCCAACAACAACAGTAAGGCGCTCTACCAGACCCAGACACAGTCTTCCCGTCGACCCTCGCATACCGAATCCACAACTCCCAAGTATACGGACTACGAGGTAACCTCTACCGGAACTCCGCTCTCCAAACGGTCGACTCGCGGCTCGACCTCGAGCTTCAAGCGCACAATGTCCAACTTTTTCCGCCGCACAAACTCCCAGGTGGCCAACAACTCGGCCATCATGGACTCTGCCACTCCTTCCGTTGTTTCTGCACCTGCAGAACCCCAGACCAACGGTAACCCACGAGCCACCAACCGTCGTCGCTTCTCCATGAACCGTTCTTCAGCTACAACCCGCTCCAACTCGCCCCCGTCACCAAGTGATGCCGGTCTTGAAATGGCCTCATCGCACCGCGAGCGCTCCTCGGCCAACAACCTGCCCAGCCAGAGCGACTTCAAGAAGAATCGGGCCTCGACCGGTCTGACTCTCCGTGGTCGAACTATCGGCTTTGTTGGTTCAAACGCGAAGAGTGCGAATGGAGACAAGCGCCCCCAGCTTAGTCGTCGAGCTAGCAGCTTCGACGGAAGCCGCCCTAACACTCCTCTACCACCGCCTGCCGAGCAAGATGAGACCATGTACCCTCCTCAACGCAGCGTCTGGCCTCTCCCTCCGGACTCTGGTACTGGCGCCAAGGCCAGACGCATGAGTCTTAGCCTCCCCGATGATTTTGCTGTCGATGTCGCCGAACTACAAAGTGAGTTTGAGTACCAGCGCAAGTTCCTGGGCCGTCATGGCAAGCATCTCGGAAAGGGAGCTGCCTCCAAGGTGAGGCTCATGGCGCGCAAGGGCTACCCCGAAGAGCTCTATGCCGTCAAGGAATTCCGCGGCAAGTCTCGCCGTGAGAGCGAACAGGACTACGAGAACAAGATCAAGTCCGAGTTCAGCATCGCCAAGAGTCTGCACCATCCCAACATTATCGAATCCTTCCGCCTCTGCACCGACCACTCCCGTTGGAACCACGTTATGGAGTATTGCTCCGAAGGCGATCTCTTTAGCCTGGTTCAGAAGGGTTTCCTCAAAGGTGAGGAGCGCAAGAAGGACCGTCTGTGTCTCTTCAAGCAGTTGATTCAGGGTGTTGCTTACCTCCACGCTAATGGTATTGCTCACCGTGATATCAAGCTGGAGAACCTCTTGATTACCAAGGACAGCAAGCTCAAGATTACCGACTTTGGTGTCTCAGAAGTCTTCTCGGGTACCCACCCTGGTCTTCGTGAGGCTGGCGGGCAATGCGGCCGTAATATGGGAGACGTTCGTCTTTGCTCTCCCGGCATCTGCGGTAGTGAGCCTTATATCGCCCCCGAGGTGCTCGCCAAGAAGGAAGCCTACGACCCTCGCGCCCTGGATGTGTGGAGCTCAGCTATCATTATGATCTACCTCACCTTTGGCGGCGCTATCTGGTCTCGTGCTGAGGCCGGCAACCTGCACTACGACAAGCTCGTCGATGGCTGGAACAAGTGGTACGCTAAGCATCCCGAGTGCGATGCTTGCATTTCCGACAGCGACTACCCCAAGTGCTACGCCCTCGACGTTGGCGTTACCCCGCCTGCTCTTCGCCGTCTGTTGCTGCAGATGCTTAACCCCGACCCTCACAAGCGTATCGGCATCAACGAGGTCATCAACAACCGATGGATGAAGAATGTCGAGTGCTGTCAGGTGGAATCATATGACGACCCAGCTCTGGTTATCGACGCCACCAAGAGAGACAACAAGACCAACGGAAATAAGAAGATCTTCTGCCATAACCACCTACCCCCGAAGATGTCTGGCGGTCACTCCCTAGGCAAGATGCCAGGCCAACCTGGCTATTAGACGAATTTACGAATGTCAACGAAACGAGATTTTTTTCTTGACGAGATGGACCCGATCCAGTCAGATACTATAATACGACTATCGGGCATGATATCACAATACTGGGGCTTTCATTTCTTTCCTTTGTCTTTCGACAAGCTGTCCTCTAATGAGGGCATGCACTCTTTGACTGCGCTGCTTGTCATTTGCATGCATCTATAAGGGCGTTGGGGTGAGGACCATGAACTGGGGAGCAGGGCAGCCCGCATGGTCCGGAGTTGATGATTTCACTGTCGTTTCTCTTTACTTAGTGCTCTGAACTGTACATAACATACGGTTGCAGTTTGGAACTGCCTTGAAACCGTTCTTTTTTTGCCCACCACGTTGTACTATGCTATGGACCAACGGATAAGGAGGACAGAATTGGAAGCAAGCAGGCTTAATACCCCCGAACATCAGTCTCTTGTGCCTTTTCTTTGGGAATCTGGCGAGGGTTGATTATATACCATGGTCAACTGTCCCGGTAGATGGAAAGAAAAGTTGGGATGGAGATGACCTGGGGGGTTATCAATTCATCCTTTGTTTATTCTGCTACGTTTTTTTCTTTTTGGATGCAAAGAAGCGCCCTTTCAAGATTGCTTATGCTTATACTACGAGCTAGTTACGAGTATTGGGACACTTGGGCATTACAGTCAGTTATTGTCTTGCGAACATGCAGAATAGACAGTTGCATTCTTGATCCATCCAAACTTGTGTGTGTGTATAAACCGGTATCCATTGTAAAGGGGCTTTCTCGGACCCTCTGTGACACTTCTTCGGCGCCGGCGGTGATGCCTGTCGACCTGTCAGGTGCTTTGGCCCGCCGAGGAGAAGTATATCCCGCGTGGTGGCGTGTCAGTTGCGCCGATACTGTGGGCTGGGATGTTTACTCGTAGAGGCGGAATCAAAGTGATACAAGGGTCTAAAGCATCCCACGCGACAGGCTGTGTCTCCCCACAGCGAGCTGTCGGAATATATCATAGTGATGGTGTTGACGGGCGATGGTGGGCGACGTCGGAGGGATCTGGTCGAGTCGGAATCGAGGGAACTGGGGCTAAACGAAGGACGAGATGACTCACCGCTGGTTATGTTTATCTGAGGTGTTTATTGTCTGTGACGCCATCAAGCCTGAAAATGAAGCTGTACTGTACAATCCATGTTTGTTGAAGGGGGAGGGAGTGAAGATGCAAATGCAGAGTTGGGTAGATACAACGCCTCGGGGCGTGAAGCCAAGCACCACCATGTGTCAAAGAGCCGCTCGCCCCATCTCCTCCCATGTATCATGCTGCAGCGTTAAGCATATAGTTGCTTATCCAAGCGCTTGACTAAAGTGCAAGGTTGACGCTTCGTTGATAGTCTGTGCAGTTTGATGTAATCTACAAATACATGGCTGGACCTTGTAGTAGTCACCTGGCAAGACAACATGCAGTATCACACACATACACACAAGAAGAAAAAAATGCTATATTCATGTGTGTAGGATTTTGCTGCACCGTCACGGATAGAACGTGCCGAACGGCATACAACATTTTCGGTGAGGCTTTTTTTGTTCTCTCTACAAAACTACATTTCACACAAGTTTGCAATTTCAACCCGCCCTTGCTGCAGTTATGGCGCACACACCGGTCAGCGGATGGGAGATGCCGACATGAGCGGGCGTCTTCGGTGAGCCAAGGTGATTCGTGCCCGCGTTTTTTCACCTGGCATCCAATGCGGGAGGCGTCGTGGGGGATCATCTCCGGGAGGTGCTCGGTCAGGTTTTGGGATATACGTTGTATTGAGGGGGGATCTTCGAGTGATTGTGATGCTTGAGAAAACACTACTGCAATGTAGGAAAAAAGAGAAAACATCGTGAGGGTGTGAAGTTAGTGTACAGTACTTGGGCGGCTGTGGCGAGCTGAAAGTTTGGGTTGGACGCATTGTGGACAATCCCTTTTTGGTTGACTGAACTTTAATACAGAGAATGCCATGCCCGTTTGACTCGTGAAGGCGTGGCATAGCGTCTTGTCATAGCGCAAACTACGAAGCTTGTCAGTGCTACTGCTACCACGAGGGTATTCCCGTGAGAACTACTCCGGTGGGCTCCGGGTCGGGGCCGGGATTGTGGGACCCAGACGGAGGTTGGACCGAAGAATGGACGGGAGGCGCCGTAGGGCTGGAGGCTCGGGCCTTTTGAGGGTAAGATTACGGGCTATCCCGGCGGCTTTCAAGGGATACTCGTGTAAATCGGTCATGTGATGATGATGATGGAGGGCGATTCCGAATGATGGACCCTGATGCTTTAGGGGTTCTCCCATCATTAAACCTTCGTCTTCTTCGAAAAGATGACGAAATGACCCGTGTTTCCTTCTCTTACCAAGTCCGGAACCTCGGGAACGTGTCACGACCCGGAGCGGTTCCTTAATTAAACCTTGTCGTCTATTTAGAGCCAAGCGCAACGCTTTAAGCTTTTCTAGCTTCTAGAAGCCCGTTTCAGATACAACAGTATTAGTCTGGCCCACAGGTTCAGTACAAAAGGCAGCTATTTTCCCTCCAATGGTTGCGATAATTCCATGGGGAAAAGGTAGGATTGGTAAGGAATCTTGTTCTTTAGGTGCCGGATACGATGACGAAGCCTGGTAATATGTTTCGGAAGCTTGGCAACTACCGAAGAAGCCGGTAGATGATATGAGTAGAAGGGATATATATCAGACGTCTTCTGTCTCTTGAGTGTCTCGTCTCATCAATCAGTACTCTTCAGCTCGTTCACTACTGGATAGTGTTTTTGTTTTCTTGTCATTCATTACTCTCGTTTGTACATATCACCCACACAATCGTTCAAAATGCGTGCCGCAGCCTTCTTCGCTCTTGTTTCCTCTGTGGTCTCCGCCACTCCTCTCGGCCACCGCTTCCACACCTACTCCAAGGCCAGCAACTCTTGCGCCGTCGTCTTTGACGGCCGTGTCCCCGCCAATGCCTCCCTGACCGACTTTGACACTGAGAATGGCGGTGGCTGGAACCCTTACAACCCTGGCTATGTCAAGGGAAACAACATCTCTTGGTCCGAGATTCTCCTGCTTCCCAAGAACGCCCCTCGATCTCGATTCGACGCCGTCTCTCGCACTGTTCCCCTCGAAGTGACCATCAGTGATGAGAGCATCTTCATGCAGCAGCATGGCTTTCGACGTGCCGGTCTCCAATTCGCCAAGGATGACAATGAGAAAAGCCCTGCTTCTGAAGGCGTCAAGACACTTCATTTCAGCATTCTGCAGGACGAGAGCCGGCCTCTCAACCTTAGCCATGAGTACCTGGTGAGACAATTCGCGCAGAAAGTGCAAACAAGCAGAGCTGACGATTGAGCAAAAGAATGTCTGGCATGAGGCAGGTGACTACTCGAGCAACCAATTCAACTTTGAGGCTGGTACCATCATCGGCCAGGACCTGCCCAAGGATACATGGAAGCTTCTCGACCGCACCAATAAGCAGATCTGGTCCACTCCTATCCTCAAGGACGTGTGGCAGAACTTTGCCATCACTCTCGACTTTGACAACAAGTGAGTATTGTCTCAGCCTGAGACTTGTATTGTTGTTTCTTTGTTTGCTGACAGGTTGCAGCACCATCCAAGCCTGGTACTCGGAGGGCCGCAAGCCCCTCCGAGCCGTCACGGAGCCTGTTTCTAACGATAACTCTGGACGGGGACAGTACCAGATTGGTATTCTGAAGAAGCCTACTGGAACGGATGATGTTGTCAACTCTGGTTTCCAGGAGAGTGATCTTGACGAGGGACTGATCTATGGTGGTATCTTTATTGAGGACAGCAAGGACGGTTGC
Organism: Fusarium sp. MBC 441; assembly: GCA_030779165.1. NCBI lineage: Eukaryota > Fungi > Ascomycota > Sordariomycetes > Hypocreales > Nectriaceae > Fusarium > Fusarium sp. MBC 441. The sequence continues at coordinate 45,910 of JAPFTC010000382.1, forward strand.
GTGTCTGCGTAATCAGGCTAGCATTCAGCTCTCTTGTCCAGCTGTCGGCTTTGGGAACGAGGCTCTCATAGCCACCGCAATAATGAGACAACAAGGGTCTTGTCCAAGTCCTTGACTGCAGATCATAGCGGTTCGTCACAGACATAGTGTATCGGCAGATACTGAATGACCCACCCCCGCATGATTATCCCGTAGATGATAAAGAAGCAATCATTTTCCCTCTGATGTGACCTATCACTCGTCAAACAAAGCCCCGCGCAGTCTGCCATTGCCGAAGCCAGTGGAGTCCAGACCCCTTGCCGAGGGGGAATTGGTTATGTTCTTGTGTCTCGTGGTTGACGTCTCACAGTGGAGAGTGTTCAGCTTTCATGTAACCTACAAGGCTGCGTAACTGGCGGCCGTTTATGTTGACTCACTCAGAAGCTGTACTCTGATGCATGAAGTGATCATTGACGTGGAGCTACTGGTGTTGAAGTCTCAGGTTAAGACGATGTCTCGGGGGTTTGTCTACATAGATTGACCGCGAAAGTGAGAGGACTCGTATGAGAATCGAGATTCATACTGTTGAGACTGATCCCAACGTGCGTCAGGTATGTATGCTTGGTCGCACAAACCCCGCTCTACATCTCTGGCCTGAGTACTATATATTGCACATTTGCATGCAGGGGTATATGGCCGAGTCCCCAGGTCAACCTGAACTCACGGCGACCATGGTCGTCTCGTCATGGGTTGGTGGCAGCATGGCCTTGATTAGTCTTAATCTTCGATACTGATCGGGAGAAGAAACAAAGAAACTAAATAATACAATAAACGAACGAATACAAAGAAGCAGTCGTCGATAGAGATCTCACAACCCCCTGTGAGGCCCGTGCGGGGAGGCGGCTCTGATCTCAACTCCACACTATGTACGAAGTACCTGGAAATCGGTAGTCGAAACGAGGTACGTAGCGACTTCAGGGAAGCAAATGGTGACATGTCATGTGGCTTGCCGTGCGGGCTGAGAAAAGAGGTTTCCCCTCTCCGGGTATCAGTTCCTGAACATCCAGAGCCTGATTTGGAAGTTACACCAGCAGAGGGATATCGGATAGATACCTACATGATGCCAGGGATTAAAGTGATATCAAGCACTTCGAGGTTCTTGGTTGGCTAGGCTCGCAGCAGTAAAGACAGTACAAGCTGCGTGTCAGCATTTCTGAATAGTCATTTGTTTCGGATAGGGGCTTGAGGGTTCTGGACCACAAAAGGTGGTGGCAGGGCCCTCTTCCGAAGGGGGTCAAGGTTCATTGTGTGGCAAGAGAGAAGAGAGACACTGGTCACGTCAAGATGAGTTCATCGTGTGGTACCTGGCCCTGGTTCTTGATTGAACGGAACGGAACAGGGCCAAGGGTGTTGACTGAGAAGCGGTTCGCACGGACTGTCTCAGAAGTTGCTGAGGAAGAAGAAAATATAGCTCGGCAGAGATACGTGGCACTACACCACCTTGGGCCTACGAGCTGATACTGGAAGAGCTAGAAGGAGTGCTAGTTGTATTATCAAAAGAGGGTCCGTAGCAAGTTGCAGGAAACTGTTGTAAAATAAAGTTGAAAGAGAAAGCAAATTCGACAACTTGAATTTGTCGTGAGAGGATATTTCTTTCTTTTCTTGTTTTCTCTTTTCTCGACAGCCGAAAACCCCAAGACGCGGCCCGCTTCCCCCTTCCCTGGTCAGCTAGCCACATCTCGTCTCGACAATCCTATCACATCCGAGAGCCAACATGCAAGGCGTTTTTTTGTTTGCTTGAAAGTGCAAATGCGCTGTCGTAACGCGGCTTACAGTAGCATAAGACATGGATGGTGGAATGGGAAACCCCGCACAAGAGAAGAGAGGATTCGAGTTCTCGAGTTGGGCTTCCAATTTCTGATAAATTCTGCCTCTTTCCTTCTCTTTGATCAGACTCTAAACCATCATCAGCAACCATCTACACAAGCTACTATGGTTGTTTCCCCATTTATTCTTAGTTCACAACTCCCCCCCACTCCAGAGCCAAGCCCAGAACCAAGCCCAGACATCAACATGACCCTGGTGGTCGTCCCGCCTCGTGCTGGCATCGCCGCCATCGCAGGCGCCTTCAAGGCCTGCCTCGACATACTCTCAGATATTTGCGCCATCGAGGCTCTTGCGAAGGAATGGATCCTCCTCCAGGACAAGCTCGACGTTGAGAAAACCCTGCTCCTTCAATGGGCCGACAAGGTCAAGCTTCTCGACGAGAACTACAACGACTACCTCAACGACCCCAACAACTACAGCCTGATTCATCATCTGCTGCACACCACCCATGCAATGCTCACGGACAAGGATGGGCTCATGAATCACTTCTCCATCGTGTTTCATGAGCAAGTGGACTCGCTCCCTGTTGCGACCTATCTCCAAAGCTCCTCGATCCTCAGCAAGGAGCGAATGGAAAGGTTCAACAGCGAGTTTGCCCGTCAGAGGCTTCGCGCGCTGCATGTTCCGGACGGCACGCCTTCGACCACCAAGATCCTCCGGATCGCGACCTCCCAGCTTGGCTTCGAGAAGTTCATTGAGGACATCCGACAAACTGTCAATTCCCTCAACAGACTCGCCAGCAACGCCAACTGCCTGAATTGTGCGGGGCAGATGGCGAGGGAGGACCTCAAGAAGTGCAAGACCGCGAAGGAGTTGCGCAGGGTTCGCGATGCTTCCCAGGGAGTCAGAGATACGATTGCTCTCTCGGCCGATGAGCTCATGGTCCGTATGGCGCGACGAAGAATCTGGGCCAATCTTCGGTTTAATGGAATGCATGACAGAAGGTTGATCGTGCAGGACCCTCACCCTGGGACTTTCGAATGGGCTCTCAAGGCACCCGAGCCTGACACAGAGTGGGACAGTCTCACCGAGTGGCTTGAGTCAGAATCCGGCATCTACTGGGTGTGTGGGAAAGCTGGTGCGGGCAAGTCCACGTTTCTCAAGCACATCTTCAACCATCCCGAGACCAAGAGACGTCTGAGCACCTGGGGCGGAGCCGAGCCTGTCTCTTTGGGATCCTTCTTTTTCTGGAAGTTGGGAAGGGGCCTGCAGCGAACCCGAGACGGTATGGCCAGGGCAGTCCTGTATCACATCCTGAGAGCGATACCCACCCTCATCCCCATTCTTGTGCCCACCATGTGGAAGTTCGCCTACAAAGAAGTTGTCTTGGAGCCTCACGAGTGTTTGCCTCTGCCGTCTGTGGCAGAAGTGAAAGACGCCTTTCTGAAGATGGCCGAGCCCGGAGTTCTCGACAGGAAATTCTGTTTTGTTGTTGATGGCTTGGACGAGTATGGTGGTGATAAAGCCAGAGCTGTCGCCTTCCTCCAGCTGCTCAGCACATCCCCCAAGATCAAGATTTTGGCGTCGAGCAGGCCCCACCCCGTCTTTGAGGATTTGTTTGCCAACTCGCCAAAACTTCATCTTCACCAACTCGTCGGGGGGGATGTTCTGCAGTATGTGCAGGACAAGGCTGATACTCATCGGTACATGAGAGCCCTGCGAGAAGTGGACGAAACCATGGCCCTGATCCTCGTCGAGACGCTTGCCGAAAAGGCAGACGGTGTCTTTTTGTGGACTGTGCTTGCGACCAGGATTTTGCTTCAGGGGTTCGACGGACTTGAACGCTTCGTCAACCTTGAACAACGCATTGCAAACATACCAGAAGAGCTCGAGGACTTGTTCGTGCACGTGCTCAACCTGGTAGAGCCCTGCCACCGTAAGCAGGTGGCCAAGCTCCTCCGCAGCTGCTACAGAAGCAAGACGTGGCGAAGCGGGGAGGGTGAGCGAGGACGAGTCTGGAGCACCGGCGTACCCTCTGTCGACGATGACAAGGACTTTGACGACCTCGACCGTCAGTCCGAGAGAAACCTCAAAGCTCGTCACAGACAGTGTTTGGTCCTTGAGAACCGCCTAGCCAGCCGCTGCGGTGGGCTCTTGGAGGTTATCCGGAGTGATGGGGATGGCGTTGCCGATAACAAGTGTTTCTGCGCAACTCCAGAGGACCACCCTCACCACGACATCTTGATTGACTCTTCGATCGAGTTTGTCCATCGAACTGTCTATGATTGGTTCGGCGGGCTTGACTCATGGGCCCTTTCACAACTGGACCTTCCAGACAAGGGTGCCAGCGAAGACGCAGTCTCCCTGACCTGGCAGCAATGCCGACTGGCTCAAGAGCACGATACCCCATTCTTGTTCGCAGACGTCAGCCTGTCAAACAACATGCACAACGTCGGGAGCGCAGACAAGTTCAGCCCCATGTTTGCCGACAGCATGATGTGCAGGATCCACGAGCTCGTGGCTGAGGCTCGTCGGAAGCGCGGCCTCGACTGGCACACTGCGTTTTGCTGCAACCCCGAGAGAGACATGTCGGAGTACCTCGAGATACTCTTCTTTGCCGTTGCCATGGGCATGGTCAACTTTGTCAAGTACTTTTATCAGCACAACCCCGAAGCGATGAGCTTGAGCGAGATGGAGACGAAGTACCAGATGAGGTGGTGGAGGGTTGCTACGGATCGGAACCTCATCAGAAGCCTTCTGGAGCCGTTCTATGAGACGATTCAGTATCTTCCTCCTCAGGGGCACATGGTGCAGTACCTCGCTGCGTCTGGATGTGATGTGCCAGACCAGGAGATGAAGGGTTATCTCAAGCGTGACTCTAATGGCTGCATGGAAATCGTTAAGAGCGTCATCTAGGGGTCAGGAGGGAGATTTTCAACAACAAAAAAAAAAGGTGAGAGAGAGTTGGCAAAAAAAAAACATACAACAGCGGGGATTCGCTGGTCGTCACCGACCCAACTACTAATCCGCCCCTCACTGGCTTATCTATGGGAGAGCGGACGGGATCCCGAGTTTTCCAGTGGGTATGGTCGTATGTGACA
>JAPFTC010000384.1:0-68023 GCA_030779165.1 Fusarium sp. MBC 441
CTCATGCCCGTTCGCGGCGGCCCACCACAACGGCGTCCGGCCCTCCTCGTCCGCCGCATCAATGTAGGCGCCCCGGTCGAGGAGCAGTCGCACGACGGCCTCATGCCCGTTCGCGGCGGCCTTTGATAGCGGCGTCCGGCCCCACTTGTCCGCCGCGTCAGTGTAGGCGCCCCGGTCGAGGAGCAGCCGCACGACGGCCTCGTCCCCACGCTCGGCGGCCATCCATAGCGGCGCCCGGCCATGCGAATCTTTGCCATTGATATTAATCCCAAATTGGTCTGCCCTTTCCAAAATGGCCCACAACGCTCCTGCCACTCTATACCTCAACATAACGTGTACTAGACTAGTCCCTTCTAGCGGACAGTCATCAGAATATATATCCAATATTCTGTAGATACGCACCCATCGTTCCATAAGAGTGTTTGATGGCCCTGTGAAATACTCCAGAAGGTCCTCTTGAGGGACGCTTCTAGCATCACTTTGCTTCGTATGCGCAACCCACGAGATCGTGGCGTAATGCAGGAAAGGAAAGTCGATTGTTAGCTTAGGAAACCCGTCGTTTGTTGATCGATCAATCTCCTCCATCGCTAGGTAGCGTATACAAATTCTAGATAGGCGGAAGTGTGCCATTCCAATTGTCGCATCGGTCGATGTCACGCTGTTGTCTAGATCTGACAGGCCTTTCCCAATGAAGAAGTCCTTGACAGACTGGTGGATGAACTGGACAACCTGCGCATGGGATGACGGCACGACCGTTCTGAATAATGAGCCAATAGACGTTGAGCTGCTGTCCGGTGATAGTGTGACCTCGGCAAGACCGCGGCTAAGCGTCTGAACTCGCCTCTTCATCCCGTCGTCATCAGACGGGTAATCTCCTGCGTTCTGGCATTCAAACAATGATCGGTGTGGGCAATCGGCGTCGACAAGCATAGCCCATCGCAGTTCGTCCAGCGACAAAGGTCGCGTGGCAAAGCAGATCCATTGCATGAGTTTCAGTGAGTCCGGGCCCATGTTTCGGATAAGGTCGCGGTATAAAGCGTCGAGTTCTTGGGGGACTGAAAGGATGGCGGCTTCAATCTTCTTTAACCTAGCACCCTCCCGCTCTAGGCTCAGAACTTGCTTCACCACAAGCCACGCCCACATAAAAACGCCGTCAGCGCGGTTCGTGATTAATTTCGGAATCGTTGATGATGTTCGTCCTCGGAACGAAGAGAGCTTGTCTTGCACGAAAGTCGATATATCCTTCCTATTCTCTTTCTCTACGCATACTTCAAACACGCCATCCAAGTCTAGGATCGGGTAGTGACGACAAGTGAAGCAGATGTGAGATTGTTTTAAGCCGCTAGGCGGGAGCCTATGGAGCAAGGACTTAAAATTCTCGGCTAGGTTCACCGCGTTCTCTTCGCCACATTCGTCTAACGCATCAATAAACAATAAGAGTGGGCGAGTCTCCAAGACCCTTGGAAGTGATGACTCGAAGAGGCGTTGAAGCTGGTGCTGATGCCACTGCCACTTTTCGCCTGGCTTGCCAATGGTTTCGCACCGTTGTTGGAAAGTGGCCACGAGGTCTGATAGTGCGTCAGGGACCTCCTTGAGGAGCTGGTAAAGGAGAGACTGGAAGAGGCCTAACGGCGTCCTTTGGAGTTCAGTACCACGGCCGTGGGAGAAGAATGAGAGGGTTAAGGCTCCCTCTCCGGTGTTGGGTATTTCCATGATATGGTCCAGAACGTATCGCAGCAATGTCGATTTCCCAGAGCCGGGCTTCCCTTTGATCCAGAGTAGGCCTCGATCACAAGAGGACCAGCTTTTATATGTTTTATGTCGAAGCAACCACTCGCACGTTCCCTTAGCAGCAGCATCGATATCATAGGACCGACTATCCATTTCTGGGAAAGCCAGCGATCGTAAGCATTCTCGTAACGGGTCGAAGTGTTCCTTTGTGCCTAAACGATATGGTGAGTTGACAATCTCTAAGCTGTTGACAATAACGCCTGCTCTTACCAAAATACACAGGAGCGTGGAAAGTGGCTCCAGGGAATTGATTGCCGGGGCCTTTGCTGATGTTCTGGTTGCCCTCGGGAGCGTTGAATTGGTCCCCGGTGCTGTAGCTGTTGAAGGACGAGCCCTGGGAAGATGGCCCAGTGTGTTCCGTCTCCCCTTGTAACCCACCAGTCCGAGGCCGCTCCTGCGACGGAATTATCTCCTCTGAGGATCTCTCCATTGTCGAAGGCACCATAGATCAATTGAAGAAAGTCGAAAACGGGAAGACGCGGGGGTTTATACCAGAAATTTGATCCGCCTGATGGCTTATTATGGCCTATATTTCCAGCTGAATGAGGGGATGCGTGGTGGGAACCAGACTACCGAAATATCTTGGTATCGGCTGCGGAGCTAGATATGCAAGCGGACGCGAAGTCAGCTGGAAACGAGGACGAGGTCGGGCGGGTTGAGGGGGCTGGAAGCGGGCGGCTGTCACCAATAGTGCTTAACGAAAACGTGACAGTACACAGATGAGACTCAGTCTTCTTAAGATCAAAACACACACAGCACGTAGAGACCTCGCTCGCTCGCCAAAGAATAGTTTAATATGTTTGGGAAACAGGAAAGAACCTCTGACGTTAGATTGGGGCGTCAGAAGAAAACGAGTTGCTCGAGGCCACGGCAAATGTACCAACCGAGACAGCAGGTGGACGGGCCCGTTCCAGCTGAAAGATGTGCAGGGTGGCTTAGACACCGGCCTGCGCCCATTCGTCGCATCGCCCGAGTTTGATGTTGTAGCCATTGACCTCTTTTTTCTAATATCACACCATGAGCCAATCAGTTACCATTTTCGAGCATCGGGCATGTCCTTAGCCAATTCGGTGCTGCCAAGCTGCAGCCATATCACATGTATCCAGCGACACTGAGAGATATGGTCATGCGGATGCTCCTAATTCCTGACTGGAAAGCACGGGGAGTTGAAAATTGAGGGGTTGGGACCCAAGTAGCACACTGCAATGCGATGCTAGTTTCGCAGTATGGCGGCAAAAGTTGTACTTTCAAGCGGGGGCTCTTGTGTCCTGCTGAGAGAGATGACGCAGCCGGGTGCAATTCAAAGACTTGGTATTGGGGGCCTCCAGGCTTCTCCAATCCTTCGTGCTAGTCACTGAAGTTGATGGCATCTGAAGATGCTGTTGCGGTCTGCCAAGTCGCTGACGAACCCACCAGGGAGCCTGAGAACTCGGTGGCGGAAGAGGAAAGAATCGAGTCGCGCAGGTGAAACGAGGCTTTTATGATCTGACCAACGAGCTGCTGTCACGGATTGGTGTTAGTCATTCAATAATGCCACTGATGAGCGGTAGGCTATCATGGTGAGACACGAGTCTACTGGTTTTGTCCCGACGTCATGAGAGGCTGGTACGATGAGCCTTCAACTCTATATACTTCTCTCTAGTAACTCCTCTGACAACTTGCGAGCCAACTATTTAAAATAGGGGATATCTGAAAGTTATAAAACATCCCGACAATGGGCGACAGGGCACTCAAAGCAGATGGTGTTGAGAACATCCAGCTGTACGGAGTAACACTAACCCATCCCCATATTCGATTACGTGCATATCTCGCCGGTGGCAGTGCAAATCCTTCGCAGTGAGGTAATTGGCTCTCGTTTCCCACAACCCTCATCCGCATCATCAGGCTGGCGGCTACAAGCGCTGGCCTTTTTAGCTGCCAAGTCACTTATGCCGACAGCATGATCAGCGAGGGCATATTCACAATAGTCTGTCGTCGCGCCCTTACGAGCCTCTGACCAACATTCGATGAGACGGTGCAGCTCAGCGTTCACCAAGCCCTACCTAAATCCACAGCTAAATCATCAGCTTCCCGTATCAACAGTCAGGAAAACACCCACCACCCAAATATATCTCCAAGATGACTGCCTCCGCGGATTCAACTCTGTCAAACGCCGTGGCACGCTGTATTCAGCGCACTATCGGGGCCCTCAGCTCAGCTGCCTCCGAGTACGGTGTTGTGAAGGAAGACACCACTCTGCAAGAAGCGTTTCACGAAGCTGGTCGAACTCTTCCTCTTATTCAGCAAGCACTTGAAGAATCCCCAACCGAACTCCAGGGAGTGACCCAGGAGACTCTGGAGTCGTTGCGAGAGTGCAATGCCAAATCCGAGATCTGCAAGGCTATCTTTCTAGCTGTCGCTGATGCGCAGCCTGAGAAAAGGCAGGAAGCCTACAAGGAGGCCGCCCAAAAGAGAAGCAAAGGAAGGACGGTTGAAGAGTTGGCAATCGGGATTGCAACTGATGTTTGTGGACTGGGCGAGATACTTGCCATCCAGAAGCATGTTGAGGGACTACGTGGTGCTATCGACCGCCTCAGCAAAATGGAGCCGTCCCTGCCGAAGGCAAAGACCGACGGCGTCTTCAATCACTATGGCTCCGGCGACCAACTCAACGCTCCTGGCGGTACCGTGAACAAGAGCACAGGCACTGGCAACCACTTCCCTGGGGCTACTTTCTCTGGATCTGTGAGTTTTGGCAATAATCCGTCTTGAGGACTGCTCTTTGTTGGAGGGGCTCTCGTACTCCCGTAAAGATGACTAGAAGTGGAGGGCTGGTTCTGGGCAGTCGTCGTTGGCTGGGCCTTGATTTCTAGGTAGTACAAGCAGGCGTTGTTGTGCGTTAGTACCATGGCCTGAGGACGAGTCTGTTCCTCCACCGCTTTGGGGTCAAAGAGATGAATGACAGCAAGATGAATCGCAAGGGCATCGGATAAATTTTATAGCTCGGATTTGATCGGCCTCTGCCTAGGTATCTTGAGGTACATGATGTCAAGAGTCTTCCCTGCCGAATTGCACTGACCCAGAAAAAGTAGCCCCAGGAAAGTGATTGCCACTGCCTGTGCTTTTGTTCACGGTACCACCAGGAGCGTTGAGTTGGTCGCCGGGGCCAAAGTTGTTGAAGGATGAGTTGGCTGACTTCTTTATCAGGGCTTCTATCGGTCGTCTTGGTTGCCTGTCAGCTGAGTTCCTGATTTGCGATTCCCATCTAGTCAGCTCGCCAAGTAGCCTTTTGAAGCCATTATCGTCCACGGAGCTAAACTTGACCATGTTGCTATGGTTGGCGTGGATGCTGATCGCGTTGTAACTCTCAAGGGTAGCCGAGTCCTTGGAGACGACTTTTCCGACCCCAGACAAGGGCAGTTCCTCAAAGAAGCACGTAACCTCGAGATCCCGGCCGGCCTTCTGCTGTTCGCGTACCATAGACCAGAACCGATCTTGAATGGACTGGAGGTACTTGTCGTCTGTCTCTAAGATCTTCAATAATGACGTATTGGTGGACTTGACGATCCCAAGGGCCGAAGCCGGTATCCTGGCCCAGTCGGCCATCCAGGATCCCCTGTGAGGCGTGCCCAGAAATACGATGCTCTTGGTGCAGTCGAATATGCCCCGGAGATGTGGTTCAGGGTTGTTTCGGGAGAGAAGAATGGCTTCCTTGCAGACGAGGCCGCCGAGGCTGTGGGCAACAAAGACTAGCGGTCGAGAGGACGCATTGGAACAGGCTCTGTCGGTCGACAGGTCGTTCAAGAGGTTCGCGGCATGATCGCTCAGCCCATTTGTCGATGCGACCGATTTCCGCACGATGTACGCGTCGTAGCCGTACGTGAGTATGCGAGCCCTGCTGAGCTTGGGCGGCAGGAGCGTCTCGGGCCAAGGTTTGGACTGCCCATGGGCGGTCCAGGTGCTATCCCGATTGCCAGTCAGACCGTGGACAAAGCAGATGTCGATCGTGGCATCGCAGCAGTCGTGTAGAACTTCAACTCCGTCCGGGAAGGAGGGAACTGGAGTGCTCTCAGAGGGTGGCCGGAGGTCTGTATCGTGGCGCAACGGAGGGCCAGGCGGGCCGTGGCCGCAGCTTGTCTCCTGCTGTTGATGAATTTCCGACGAATTGTCGCCAGTCGGATGCTGTTTCCACCGCGGGATTTTCGCCCGCAATCTCCTCATCAGCGGTGCGTTGTAGAATCGGTAGGAAAGGGAGCTCGGGTCGGTGGAGATCATCACATTTGTGCGTGACGCATTCTCCAAAGAAATGTGGCAGTTCTGAGAAGATGCGAAGTTGCGAGGGAGGAAAGCGGGTAATGTTGGATGAATGTCCGCGGGCTGCGGCGGCTGCTGCGCCGCAACCAACTTCCCTTGTTGTGGCTGTCCCCCTGCAGCCTCCTCTTCACCCTGGTTTTTGGTCTGCGATGTGTGGTCGTTTTCAGTTGTTGTAAGATAAGCGGAGGGTAGAACGGCGGTGTCCAGGCACATCTTCGAGCCTTTACTAGCAGTATGGCATGACGCCCGAGCCCTGATCTTGCCGTCCATGCGCTCCCGGATTGGTGAAGTTCGATGGTTCCAGGACGCGAATCAGGCATTTCGCTTAGAAGACAAGCCTGCGCGATGACTCCTTGCCCCGCGACAGGGCATCAATCCCTGGCATCTGTCTTGTACCGTCTGCGTACCCTTTGCCTAGACGGGGAGATCAATTGGAGTGACTGCGCCCAGGTTTCCCAGGAGCCTGTCCGTCTCCATGCTCGTCGCGAAGTCAAAGTAAGCATTATTAGCTCATGCCAGCCAGACGATGCTCCGCGGCCGACGCCGGCTGTTTCCAACATTAGGCCGCGGCAGCTCACTACCGGGGCCCGCACTAGGCACGGCCCGGACCCATTTACCTACACAAGTGATGATCAAAAGGGTTGGTCAATCGCCGAGCGGAGCTAAACTGGCTATCAAGCCATAGCACCATCTCCAAATACCCTGGACCAAGAAGTGGCCAGAGACATCGTTTTTACTCCGAGCTACGACCTATGACGGCATCGCGGCGACTTTCCCGGGCCAACATGGCCAACTACCGTTGACGCCTAGGTAACCAATGAGATAGAAGTGCAACCCTTTTCGAGCAGACGAGGACCGAGCTAGACTCCCTAGAGCAGGTGGCTCCCGCGGCATCAATGTCCTCAGCATTTGATTGACCGTGATGGGGATGGAGGGGGCTTTCAAGTTCGGCAGGTGCTCAAGGCTATGTACTTGCCACCGCCAAAATCTTGCCTAGGCCACCGTCGCTCAACCATGAACAAACCTGGCCTTGTATGGCAAGGAGTCATCCCACTGTTCGGGGTCTGCGTGTATTCCCGAATCCCGTCCTGCCTAGGCAAGTCTTGCCGCTTCTTCGCCAAACCACGCCCTCAGCTGTTTCATCCTGCTTTCTGACACCAAAACCTCTTCAGATGGTGATCCATCGGCATTACGCTGGAATGCTAATCGGAGAATTGCGCCAACCTGGCCTGCAGCTTCAGCCAGATCCCGTGTTCTGCCCTGAATTTCCTCCCCTTCGATCCCAGAGACGGCCCAGAACTCCTCCCAGAAGGTGTTTTGTAGCAGCAGCTTACATGCATAGTCATGCCAGCCGTCTTGGGTCATGAACCCTGTGGTTAAGAAGAGGATGTCCAAATCCATACCGAAGGGCATCACCGCCGCCAGAGACCAATCGACGATGCCTGTGATTTCGAACTTGGTCTCATCGACTAAGATGTTCGTTACTGAGAAGTCGCCATGCGTGAGGACTTGTGGGTAATCTTCACTGAAGAGCGAGGGAAGGCTCTCAATGAGCTTGGACAGCATCGAGTTCGGCAGAATGGACAACGGTGATTCTTCCGCCAGTCGGGCGAGCCTTTTACGGATCCCTTCTTGCTTCTCTGCTTGGGTTTGACGGTCAACCGACCGAGAGCTGGACCAACATCGTGCAAAGTACCTTGAAGATATGAGCAAGATGGCCTCTGAATAGTTCTCGGCTTATGTGAGGTTTACCGAGCCAGGTGTTTGACAAAGACTCCATGCTTGGCTTCTTCGTCGGGATCCATTTCTATCTGGAAAGCCAGGACTTCAATACAGCACGAGCCTCGCAGATAGGGCATGGAGTAGATGGACAGCGGCGGATCGGCTCCCTCCACGTTGCCGTGACAAGTCGACTCCGGTACGAGGTCGCCGTGGATCTCTTTGGCCAGCTTCACCATCTCCTCGTCGAACATGGCCCCGGGTTCTCTAAAGGATACAATGAGATCTGGTTGTGGCCTAGGGCGCCCATTGCAGATGACGGTGTAGCTCGTTGAGCCTGGGCTGTCCACAGGGCTAATCGTCGACGCGCCAGAAACGAATTGCGCAATTTCGTCACATTGCATCCGCGATGGCGATTTACGGTCGCTGAAGAAGCGTTCGGTTGCCTGTTGGGCCCAAGAAGACTGGGTCATCATCAAAAGTGTAGTTTTCTTGGATCGTGCCAACCGTGGAGGCCGAAGCGTGAAAAAAAATGGTGTTGGCTGTGGTGGAAACTCGCAGCTTGGGCGAGCGGGGTATTCACGCTTACCTTCAGCCGTTTGCCTGGTGCTGCAGGCCAACAACAAATGCAACAACCAACATGCATTGAATCAGGCAGCAACCACTGATTCCGGCCATTCCTTGTTAGCGGGAATGGAATACAGTCATTGGTCAGATAATCAGACTGAGGACAGCAATCAACTGTCGACAGTTTGTCCTGGACTTCGCCGCTGCCAATAAGCTAGACGATCCGGGTATAAAAGGAGTGCCATTTCCTCTTGAAGGGTAGTCAATACGCAAACTCTTGTCAACATCAATTCTCACAATCAGCGTTCCACCTCCTTTGTCCGATCAGGTTACCTCTCTTGTCTCGTCAGTTCATCAACATGGCTACTGCTCAAACTCTTGCAGTCGTGGACATCCCCGGTCTCCATCACTCTCCCGACGCCGAGGACTTTGCAGACTCCCGGAACGTGTATGCCTGACTGCTCCCCAGATCACCCTATAATGTTTGTGCTAGCACTGACTCAGCGTGCAGCTCTAATGGTCTTCCCCAGCCTGAGGAGCAGCCAGAGATATCTGACACTACGCTCAAGAACTTGGGCGAGCTTTTTGTTCGCCACAACGCCCACGACGCCTTCGGCATTCATCTCCTGCATGCTCATTTCCAAGTCCCTGAAGGCAATGTCCTATATGGGACCCAGGTCCAGGTTTCGAGAAATTCCGAATCTTGTTGGACCAAACCCGTTCCGGCAAAGGAGCTGGTCACCAAGCCTATTCATGGCCATGTTTTTCACTTACAGCCCAACGGAGCCTTCGTCCCGTATGAGTTCCAGGAAGGCGAAGCTCCATCTAAGGCAGCCGAGGTCCCCAAGGCATTTTTCCAAGAGCTTGCTGAGTTCCTGCACTTCAACAACCTCGCAGGCTTGGTTGCGCTGCAGCTCTTGGATGGCCCAAGGGACCGCACCAACACTGAGTTCCTGGTTGGGCCACAGGGCACTCTGATGATGGACACTAAGGATGTCCTCGGACTTGAGCCAGCACAAATCACCACGGGCTGGCTCTTCCAGGTAGGAGAGGATGGGGTTATTTCTTGCAAGGGTAACGACGTGTATGCTCCTAAGAAGAACACCCACGGAGTCTTCCAGGACTCGAAGCCTCTTCAGACCCTGGAAGCATTAAAAGCGGCTCTTCTTCGGGAAGGGATCATCGCCTAACGGGTTGGGTGCTCATCCTATTTAATGGCTTGGGAGGCCTGGAATTGATTACAATGGCGATGGTAAAGGAAGCAGGATGAGTCGTTCTTTACATAGGAGTACCGTCTAGAGGATCACAGCCACTCATTAAGCGAAATACTATAGTCTCCATCGAACACTTGCCATTAGGCGGTTAGGTGACCAATGATAGAGATGGTGAGTAACTTGAGCTCATACTTTGTCTGGATATTCCTTTTCCATCTAAGTCAAAGAGCCATGCCCTAGAACATGAAGCCATCGAATGATGCCATTCCTACATTACATGCGGCACCGATAGTTGAATCCTCCGCTTTGGTCTTCAATTCTCGCTGCATCATCATATAAACACAACGTTTCTTTGCCTCGGAATTTGACCCTCACTATCCAGCAATGCAAAGCTGCTGGCTCCAACTTCGAAATGTACAGTGCAGCTATTTAATCTTCGAATGTTGGGTTATCTAGCCATGTACGAAACTTGATGAGAGCTGAAGTGTCGTGTCGCGTCTCTGACGTCGTATAGTCCTTCATCTCGCCATCGATCCAGCCTTTCGTACCACGGCTAGTCGACAACTTCTCCCCAATCCTGCGAGCCGAGCCAAAGTCGATCAAAATGGGTCTTCTGTCCTCTGCCACGAGGACGTTTGTGGGGTTGAGGTCGTTGTGAGCCCAGCCAAGCGAGTGTAAATGATGAATTGCCGACTCCAGTGATTCTACGAAGAGCTCTTTATCTTGGATAGTGCGTCCGCTCTTGAGGTAGCCTTTTAAGTCATGGAGGTGCCGGTCGAGCACGAGTCCAGTGATATAGCCCCGTCGCACATGGCAGCCATGGTACCCAACGATGTTTGGGTGAGGGTGGCTCCCCAGCACTTCCAGTGCTTCTGCCTCTTCCACCAATCCCTTGGGGAGGAGATGCACGACTTTATGCTTTAAGAAGATATCGTACAGCGCTACCCTGGGCCGCTTGACGAAAACGTCCGGTGGGAGCTCCTCAGGGGCCTTGGTGAGAGTGAGGTCTTGGGGCCACCGGGGAAAGATTTCCTCGTCAGGAATTCGAGCAAGGGAGTCGGTAACATGCTGAAATAAGATATCCGCTTTTGGCTTGTTCAACTGGCCGTAGTATATCATGTCGTCTTCCATCGTGGCGAACATGGTATATTGGAAGTCTCCGGTGTCCTCGTCGATTTCCTCCGACACCCAAAGCAGTTGCTCCCAGCTGGTAATTTGTGGCGCCATAACAGTAAGTGGCAGAACGATCGAATGATGGAATAATGTGGTCTGGTGAGCTCTCTGGTAATTCGGGTCGGGTCCCTTCCAGTGGCCGGGGGAGCAGCAGGCATTATGGAATTCGTCATACCGATCACAATGCGATTGGTGGTGGCCATGAACGCTTACATAACCCCACCGGCTACCCATGGCCACTGCTCGCGTCATGAGCTTACTAAATCTTGGCAGTTTGTAAAGAGGGGAGGGGCTTTTAGTTCCATCACCTTTCACCAGACCGACTCCAAGCAGCACAATGGCGACCGTCGATGAGGAGCAGCCCTTAGCGCCTGACGAGGCAAGTTTAGTGCCCTCCACGCCTAGTCGAGAGAACCAAGCTCAAATTGATTTAGCATTCCGACAACGACCAGGACTCTTCCATAGGTGATGTACGCCATTGACGCCTGTATGCTGCCAGAGATCAGCTAATCCGCCCGTGTCTACAGGATGCCGCTTCGTCGACACAGAGTTTGACCAGCTCGATTTTAGAGTATCGAAAGGAAAACGGCAGAACATATCATGCCTATAAAGATGGGAGTGAGTAGTTCTGCGCAGGTTTGCCGGGCCTTGGACTCACTGGTGATTTTCATCAGAATACAGCCTTCCCAACGATGACATAGAGAATGAAAGACTAGGTATGGTTATACCATGTAGAACATCATCGGCAGAGGCTAAAAGATTCAGACCTGCAGCATGAACTGTTTCGCCGAACGTTCGATGGGAGGCTTGGGCTCGCGCCGCCTAACGACCCTAACTATGAAGCTGAGCACGTCCTCGATGTGGGCACTGGTACGGGAATATGGGCGATTGAATATGGTGATGAGCATCCAGAGGCCAAGGCAAAAAAGTCCACCCCGCCGGGGGTTGCTTTAGCTGACATGGCTAGGTCATCGGTGTCGACCTCTCTCCCAACCAACCGAGCTGGTATGTCTCCTAGTTCAGTTCTATTTCCTTATATCCTGACGTACGACACAAGGCTTCCTCCCAACGTCGAGTTCCAGATCGATGATATCGATGAGGAATGGACCTATTCAGCGCCGTTTGACTATGTCCATAGCCGTATGATGAATTCGAGTGTCAAGGACTGGAGAGTTTACCTCGAGAAGTGCCTCCAGTCAGTTACCACGTTCCAGCACGCGTTTGCATGCAGCTTGTTGACAATTATTACACTGTCAGATCACTTGCCCCGGGGGGTTACGTCGAAGTGCAGGAAATCGACTTGAATGCCAAATCTGATGACGGGACTCTCCGGGAAGATAGCAATCTTTCGAGATGGCTCAAGCTTCTCGGCGAGGCAACTGTTCTTCTTGGTCGTCCTTACCAGGACATTCAGCAGATACAAGACATTATGGCCGAGGTGGGCTTCAGAGATGTCACGGTCATGAACTTCAAGTGGCCAACGAACCCTTGGCCGAAGGACACGAAACACAAGACTCTTGGCCAATGGCATAATGCCAACATGAGCAGTGCGATTGAGGCACTCACCCTGGCGCCCTTCACAAGAGCACTCGGTTGGAGCCCTGCAGAGGTCCAAGCCTTCTTGGTCGATGCGAGAAAGGATTTGAACAACCGAGGAATCCATGCGTACTGGCCAATGTGAGTTTGCCTGCTCGGGCCTCAACTGCTTGTTAACATCATCGCAGTGTATCCGTGTATGGACGGAAGCCGCTTAGCTGAAGACGATGTTTAAGGCGGAATTGACACCGGTTATTCACTCGTCTAGCTATTTGGTATATGTTAAGATCAAGCACTGAGCAAGTCAGGCGCTCCACCTCAAGGCGTCAGTGGATAATATGGGACGCAAGCAGACTGCCTTGTTTCTACCTAACTGGAATTCAACTGAATATTTCAATACAATAAGTTTTTCTCACCAATCTACGAAGCCAGTCTCTAATCGATCCTTTCTTTTAACCAACAATCTGGCAAGAATTGTTGTACCTTGGGGGACCACGTCTCCGCGTGTAGTTTCCGACATCCCCTTGTCGTTTCCTCTTGCTTTCGGACACCTTGAAAAGCTGTTTGTGTACAGGGCGTGGACGAAGGGTAGCACGGTCGAAGTCCACAAGCATAACGCGGCGGCGCTCGTCGTTCCAGAGCTGGTTAGCGTCACGCTCGTCGCCGTGGTTGACGCCCTCTAACCAGACGTCGTGCAAGGAACGCCGCACTTCCACCCGCGAGTCTGCAGCGCCCGCGATCACCGTGTCAGCCGTCTCCCCACCCCACGACATCAGCATCATATGGATGATCCTAGTCCCGCCGGGGAGAATATAACCTTGGTCCTTGTCGAGCTGCACGAGTCCCAAGTGCACTGGGACTACCTCGCCTTGGAGCTTGTCGAGCCGCTCGTAGATACGGCCCTCATGCTCCAAGAGGCTGGGACGGTCAAGTGGACTTCCCTTGCCGACAAAGGTGTACCCGTGCGGTGCTAGCTCTAGCTTGAAGAGCACGCCCGTCGCCCCTATCTTGCCCCGGTTGTCCAACGCCTCGCAATTTCGATACGGATTCTGGAGGAGTTGCTTACCCACTAGGCGAGTAAACTCATTGGCGTTGATGGCGTGCCGGCTGTCACTTTCGGCGGTACGATGCGAGAGCACGTTGGGGCAGTTGTCGTCGAGATTTTGACCTCTTTTGAGACCCAGCAGGCAGGCCTGCGTGCAGTATTGCCTCGTAGGTGCCGACTCGGACATCCCAGCCTCTTCCTCCCCATCCCCCCCCCAGTTTTCAGAGCTGCTGCTCCATGGGCGGTCTTTCCGTTTGTTGGCATCCATCTCTGGCCGAGATCGAGACATATCACCGTCCGGCCCGTCGTCGTATTCGTCATCCCCACGGAAGCCCACCGCGACCCTGCAGGACGACCTTGACCGCAACCCGACCTGTCTGTTGGCCGCGACCGCGTGAGACGTAAATTCAGAGCCGTCCGTTGCTTGCGATGATGACAGCGAGGGCGAGTCCGTATCCTCTGCCCCTACAAGACGCCCCGCACCGTCGTATGGCTCACTCCATTTCCTTAGTTTTACCTCAGCCTCCCGTGACGCGGCGTCGAGTAAAGCTCCCCAGAGAGCCTCGGATCGGAGGCTTAACAAGCAGAAGCTGGCCAGCTGAGCCACTGCCGTATAGGACGCCTTATCGTCGGTCCAGTCGCCGTCGGATGATTCACCCACGTCCTCGTCCGGGACGCACGGATGGCAATATAGTGTCTGGGGGTCGGATCGGTCGATGTGAAGAAACACCAGGGATTTGCCAGCAGGAATGTAGCCATATGCAACCCCATATCGCACCATGTAGTCAAAGACCTGTGTCAGAGCCATGGCAATTTGCTCTTCTGCCTTCTCCTGCTCCTGTAGCTCGGCACCGCTTCGAGATCTACTGCTGTTGGCCCGCCCTATGACCTCCATAAACAGCTTCTCGTTCGCGACTGCCGGCTTCAGATACTCCGACGCAACTTTGTGAGCTGCCTTGTAGTCGTAGACAAACGCGAGGCTCTCGTCCCCGCCCAGGCGTGTACAGACGCCGGCTCCATCGGGTCTCGTCGGTGGCGGTTTGACTCTCTGCTCGGACGCCACTCTTTTGTTCGGCCCGGTCCGGCGTCGTCGCTCGTGCCTTCTTTCACTCAGCTCCTCCTCCCTGACCGGATCGCCATCGCTCTGTTGAGTGAAATCCCGGATGTTGTTGCTAAATCGTAGCTCCGTGCACCGATATTCCTCGCGCATCTCCTCATCCTCCCACAGTAGTCGCAGAATTTCTTGGATAGAATCTTCCACGGCAAGCTTCTCGAAGTGATCGACGGCATTCTCGTTGCCTGCCCGTCTGCGATGAATTGTGGTCCCTAGGTCTCTGGTTGTACTCTCTTGATGGAACAGGCGCCTATTCCCACAGACCCTCCTGATCACCTCGAAATGATGTTGGCGCTGGGTATTCGTGAAGCTGGCCCAGGGACGAAGCCACTTGGGATAGTATTTACCCTCGACCTTCGTAAATCCTGTTGATGACTTGGATTTGTCAGCGAGCCCAAGTTGCTTGTAGAGGTAGAAGTGGCAGTTGTGGAGATATTCTTCCAGTGTTGTCTTCTGGTTCTTGCGTCGCTCGGCCTGCTCTCGTGCCTGTGCCTCCTCTTTCTTGTGTCGCTCAGCCTGCTCTCGTGCCCTTGCCGCCTCCTCTCGTGCCTTTGCCGCCTCCTCTCGTGCCTTTGCCTCCTCTAGCTGCTGCTTAAGCGAGCGTAACTCCTCGGGGTCGGTCATCGGTAAGGGTGGGAATATCGGCTGTGTACGACTGATCTCAGGAAGAAGGGTCCGAGGATGATGCGCATGAAAACCGCTGGTTGGCTTCGCGGACGTGCCCAAGGATCTGGTCATGTGATCGATGACGTACTAGTTGGGCCGCGAAAAAGTGCGGCTAAGTCCGAGACACGCCTGGATCGGATGGGCCTACTATTGGGTAGTTTAAGCGCGTCTTTAACTCCTCGCGTGGTGCGTGCATCAACTAACGTACCTGGCGAGTATCTTGAAGTGTAGAACTAGAATGCATCTCTTACACCATCGGCAGTCAAGTCAAAGTATCCAAGCTGGGACACATGTTAGGTACATGACCCAGGGCCGTCATCATGGCTGGTTGCGCAGCCTACTCTCGCAGGACTGGGAGGCTATTTGGATGCTAGCGACCTTGATGCTTTCGTTCTGGGCCAGACATATTAGGACATGGTACTATAAGAAATGTATAATTCATCCTATCTTATGACTACCCAACGTTCGATAACACCACGGTCCCGTCTTCGTTTCCCTGTCCCTGGAGATTCTCGGTCTCAAGGGTGAGGCCATCCGTCCCCATCAACGTTCAAAACGCCATTGTGCAGCTGGAACCATCATCCGACGCCTCTTCTGTCGTCTCCAGCGCCCCGGTTGCTAGCTCGACGGCGAGCTTGTGCCTCCACATAGCTTTGGCAAGGGCAGAATACGTCCATGCATTTTTCCCGACCTTGCGCTCTGGTTTTGCTCCGAGCTCAAACAGGAGACGGATGGTCTCCCTTGCCTGATCTTCCGGCAGTTGCAAAGCGTACGCGACTGGCGTCGCCCCGTCCTTGTCTTGAGTATCGACATCGACTCTATAGCGGTTGACGAAGAGCTTGATCTGATCCTTCAGCCCACGTTTCGCTGCGGCATGAAGAGCGTTGAAGAGAAACCCGCAGCCCGGTTCAGCTCCTCCATTGAGCAGAAGCTCGGCCACATCCAGGTTCCTACTGTAGAGGGCAAGTGAGAGAGCGGAGGCCTCTTGATTATCGTCGTTGACGTTGTAGAGCTTCAGCGTCAATAGGAGAGCGACGACGTCCATCCTCCCACGCATAGCAGCATTATGCATCGGAGTGACGTCCAGGCGCGTCTCATGATTTGTCACGTAGAATACCCTGCCATTGAAGGGCCGGAAGTCTTCGAGAGGAAAGATGCCAGAGAGGAAGGTCTTTTTGTCGACCACGTTGCTGGTGCCTCTGCAGTCATCGATGAAAGCCTGGGCTGAGTCGACAATGAACTCGGACTGTCCAAGATCGTTTATGTAGGGGAGCATGCGTCGGAATGACATGATGGTGAGTGATGAGTTTGATTTGAGTGTGGTGGAAGATGGAGGGCTGTTGATGATGAGGGAGAAGTAGGGGGAAGTAAGGAGAAGTCAAGGTTGAACTCACGGGGCAAAAGACCCCCTTATATATTTATCGTCCGGAAGATCAATCACATGGGACCATACAAAGAGCGCCTCGCCCATGAATGTACCGCCATCAAGTTGCTCCGAGCAGGTTCCCAGTCAAACTGGAAAAAGGGGGCCGCTCCGGGACCCCATACAAGGCACAGGATGCCGACACAAACTGTAAGGTGGCCACGCTGAGGCCAAGCTTGTCTAAACGAGACCACATCGGGGCCGACAGCTCGGTCTTGAGGATGACGTCGTTGAGCCAACGGCCAGCAGACAGGCCATCGTGTGGGTGAAAGAACACCCGTCCGGTCACAAAATGCCTTGCCGCTGCCACTTGACATGACCCAGTGATGGAGTGATTGGGTAGAGATAGTGGCACTGAGGCTATACCAAGGGGCTACCAAGGGGGTCGACTGCGTAAGAAAGAGGCTGTTGGATCACATGTCGTTGCTTGATACAGCCTCAAGAGGAAGCGATTGGGTTCGGATGAAGGCATCGAGGCCAACGAACAGGCTGGCCGGTCTCAGGACTACATGGATGATCTGTAAAAAGACACGAAAGAGCCACAAGATGCCTTGCCGGCGCTTCTCGAGACGGCTAACCTGCAGATGGGGGGCTCTGGCGGGAGTGACGGCCTCCAGTTGACCACGAGACCAGGTCTGCGGAAGAAGCCCAGGGAAGACACACAACTAGATTGGCTGGTCCTGGGCAACCTTGTTACCTCCCCTCGTTTCTGAACTTTGGAGTGAAGCATGGAAAGAGTTTGCTGCCATCCCAGGGGTCTCTGTGTCAGCCGCTGTTGGCTCGACATCGGCAGTCTTCAACATGGCACCCACCCCCTACACGCTGCACGATCAGGATTGGTGGGCGTTACCAGTGGTTTTACCCGAGTTGGAGTGGATGCGAACTCCCATGGCGCAGATAGAGTGACAACTCTGTTTGCACTCCACCTGCAGGAGGAACGAGCTATTCGAACCATGTCTCATCTCCAGGAAAAGGGCGGGTGTGAGTTCCTAGTTCGGGCCTAACAGCTCTTGGGAGTGGAGCGGCCTTCCTTGGGCAATAAGAAAGCCAGGGCTCGCGTCCTGGCTCAAGGCATCGGTTGACTCGATTTATTTGACCAAGAATTGAAATTCCATAGAATTCGATAACTACATAAACCAACCTATCCGAACCGCAGTTCCTTGGCCTAGTCATTACTCAGATGCTTCCACATCGCTTGCAGTCAGATCGATAAAGACGGCACCTTCGGGTATAAGAACCCTGTCCCTTCTGGTTGGATCTGTCTTCTCACTCCTTGTCACTTCCCTCCCCCTCTTCTGGACTGCCCTCCTCACTCGCCTCTTCAAACGCCCCATGCCTGCTTCCATGCACGAGGTTCGATGGCCTCGAAGGATGCAGTTAGAGCAGGCGCTATTGGGTCGCAAGGAAAAGCATGCCCGATAGAGAGAGCCAGGCTCTGCGCAGTGATTGCAGCCCTTCCAGAGACTTGTTTCCTCGCCCATGATGCAGCAGTCCATGGCATCTTTCGCTGTTGTCTCTCCATCGTAAATGCGTTGGCAGATCGGGTATACCTTGGACGAAGGGCCCCTGATGACCGTCTCCCATCGTCTCTTGGTATCATCTGTCGAGTTCTTGCGAAGTACTTGAATCTTAACCAAATCAAGACGTTCTGGCACGTTCACGCGACACTCAGGTGTAAGTTGGATGGTTCGGCCTAACTGTTTGCCTTGTTAGCTAACTCGTAGCTTGCATCAGTCAAGTGTCTCACCAAAAGTCCGTGATTCGAATTGACGAACTCGTTCAATCTGTCGTGGTGCAGCTCCTTGTTTTGGGGAAGCTCCAGTCTCACGACATGTTTTGGTCCAAGTTCCAGGACAAGAGTCCGCTAAGAAAGGTCAGTACAGTCCCGCGCATGCAGCTGGTGTACTTACCACTGCACTTGGAAGGAAGTCGAACGTCATTGTTGACTGTGTGGCGATGGAGGAGTCCGTCGGCGGGAGGAGTAGGATACCGAAGGAGTGTGATGAAAGGTGGAAGTTGTGCCCCAGGAAGATGAGGGTCGGGCGCCGTTCTTTATACTCTGAACCGGCAACTTGTTCGTTAGTAACACATGCAAGGTGGTTGATGATGCCTCGTCGGCGCCAATGGACACGCCATGCCTGGAAAGCCTCCAGGTCCCCAATGAGGTCGGCTGAAATGCAGTCCACAGAACTTCGCCATGAGGCGCAGGCAACTCTCCTGGACGACTTGACCAGCATGAGTATATAATGCCATCGTCCTCCCCTTTCCTCCCTCGTCTCTTTCTCTTCCGCTTCCACCAAACCTCTCCAACCCCGTCTCCCCCGTCTCCCCCGTCTCCCACGCCACCTTTTCCCGTTCCTCCTCAGCTTCTTTTTTCTTGAAAACGGGCGTCAAAAGAGATGTCATCGCCAGTGGCCAACCAGCAGCTACCGCCATGTGGCGCGAAGTGCGGTCACTGTCATTGTGTGCTTGAGTCAGAACCAAGATACCGCACCACAAGATCCTCCTTTGTGAGTTTCCCTCGCTATCCTCGAGGTTCGTCGTGCTAACATAGACGAAAATAGCTTCGCTGCCACCGCTGCGCATTGGGTGAATCTCTCAAGGGAAAGTGCCCTTTTAGGCAGTTTTGCGACGACATATGCCCTATTTGCTTAGAGGAGAAGCCGACAGTCCATTTTACCTGCGACAATGGGAATTCTGCCTTCGTCGGTCACTCTTTCTGCATCGCATGTGTGCTTGAGATAAGGCCGTTGGGTTATGAGAACGGCATGCGCATCAAGGAAGTCGAGGGGCAGCTTCGGTTGTGTCTTCCTGAGCTTCCCAAATGCGAACAGCTCCTGTGTCCGTCCTGTAGGGGCACGATAGTGTATGCTACAAAGGAGCGCGCTGTCCCTGAGGGCAGTTTCGAGATCCCTGAGGGCGCAGTCGTCGTTGATCTGACCTTCAGCGGTCGCAGCGGAGCATGCGGTGGTTCACAGAAAAGGAAGCGAAGCGAAGGATCGAGCACAGGAGAAAAAAGCAAACGAGTGGCGCGAGGGTCTTGAGTAATACGATAGAAAGACTAGTTACGTAGACAGAGTAAATCGTGGAATCCCTTTCGGGCTGTTTCGGTGCTGATACATACAGTACATGTTACTGCAGCCAACTGCCACTAGTGCTGGGACTCCAAATTTTCTCAGGGCCGCCATGCCGCTGGCCTTTGTGATGGCCATTGGGAAGTTATTCACCGTGCTCATTCAGCACAGTAAGCCATAGCCAGTAGAAAAATATACTAATATGACGCCAAGTTAATCTACGTAGCTAAACCTTCAACAAGTTTAACCTTTATTGATTCATGTATCGTGCGTCTATTTATGTATTTTATCGCAATCATT
Organism: Fusarium sp. MBC 441; assembly: GCA_030779165.1. NCBI lineage: Eukaryota > Fungi > Ascomycota > Sordariomycetes > Hypocreales > Nectriaceae > Fusarium > Fusarium sp. MBC 441. The sequence goes on from JAPFTC010000384.1 coordinate 19,916, forward strand.
CTAAGAAAGACTAGAGAGACTAGAGACTAAAGAGAAACAGACTAAACAGACTAAACAGAGAAAAGACTAAACCCTAAGAGACTGATTAATGTTGAAGGACTGTTGGGTTTGAAGGGCTAAAGGTAAAACTCGATTACTTCAATCGCCGTTCTCCGCAGGCTTCATAGCCTTGGTATATTATTCCTCATCAGCCATTCCCTCTCTTGTCTGATGCTGGCTTCATCCTTCTGTGCCTTTTTGGGTTCGTGGCATACGGGCTCTTGACCTTGCCTTCTCCTGACCCCATTGAGATACCTCGCGAGTTGTGTAGCTGGGTAAATTTCCCTCAGACGTGAGATATTGTACAGGAGAAAGGTCCCATCGGAGCCAAGTCTGTAGGCAATTAAGATGACCAGAATATTCTTATCTGAAGTCTTTGCCTTCTGGGTAGCAACAAGAACCGGTTCGAGTTGATGAAGTTCGGGGAAAGTGTCGTCATCGTAAGCTCTCACATCCTCATATTCGAGTGCTAGACCACCATTCTCTTTGAATGCTTTCCTCTCCGCGTGATATGTCGAGGGAAGAATGAAGGCTTTGAAGTTCCTCAAACGACTCTTCACCGTGACCACAAGTTGTCCCTTTGGAAGTGCGCATACAATGTCCCCATCCACCCCTCCCTTCACGAGGTTGTTCGGCATTTTAACTAACTCTGGGGACCTCTGATGCTGTATCGAGTTCTCAGAGCTGGCCAAGATATCTCCCCAGGGGCTTTGCTCTCTCTGCGGGAGATCCTGAGGTAATATCCCAGCATCATTGGCTCTGACCAGTGCAAGATTATCGGCCTCTTGGGCGTCTTGTTCCGCCCTTTTCAATTCTTGCAGAACGCCGGGGATTTCGACCGACTTGTCCCTATACCTTTCTCTTTCAGCGTCTCTTTCAGAGCCCTGCTTAGTCTTCATGGCCTCTTGGATTTCGTAAGCCTCCTGGGCCAATGCATCTGCCTTTTGTCTGAGCCTGGTTGCTTTGGTAATGGCCTGATTCGCAGCATCCCTCGCGGCCTTTGCATCGTCGATGGCTTCCTGTCGTTTCGTCTCGGGATCGGGTATGACTGGCTGATTCCAATGAGGATCATGTTCAGAGGCTTTAGCCTTGGTCGCGCACGTATCGGCGTCTCCCCAGGCCTTTACCGCCCTCGCAAACTCCGAAGAAAGAGACTGAGAAGCTGCTTGGGCAGCGTCATCCTCCACGTTGATGGAATTCTTGATATGAGTGTCCAAGAGTTGTTGTTGGGATGACACCGCAGTAACGGCCGTAAGTGCCTTTCTAGTTTGATCAAAGACGGTTATAGCATCGCGCCTTTTATATGCATCTTGAGCTGCATTGCTGGCGGCGACGGCCTCATCAGCCTTCAGTTTGGCGTCACGAACAAATGAAGCAATGGAATCTATAATTTATGTTATCCAGTGGCTCCTGTAGGCTCGATTTGTTCTTCCTTACCGTCTGCACCCTCGATTTTCAATCCGTCATTTGTACCCCTGTGTGTGTCTGGAATTGGAGCTGGAACCGTGGGAGCTGGAGTTGAAGCTGGAGTAGCTGGAGCCGTGGGAACTGGAGTTGAAGCTTGAGGAGTTGGAACCGTGGGAGCTGGAGTTGAAGCTGGAGTAGCTGGAACCGTGGGAACTGGAGTTGAAGCTTGAGGAGTTGAAACCGTGGGAACTGGAGTTGAAGCTTGAGGAGTTGGAACCGTGGGAACTGGAGTTGAAGCTTGAGGAGTTGGAACCGTGGGAGCTGGAGTTGAAGCTGGAGGATCTGTAGTTGAAGTTGGAGGAGCTAGAGTTGAAGTTGGAGGATCTGTAGTTGAAGTTGTAGGAGCTGGAGTTGAAGTTGTAGGAGCTGGAGTTGAAGTTGGAGGAGCCGGAGCCATAGTGTCTGGAGCCGTGGAAGCTGCATCTGTATCTGTATCCATAGCGTCTGGAGCCGCGGAAGATGGGTCTTGAGTTGAAGGATTTTGAGTCAGGTTCGATCCCGCACCTCCACTAATATAATGATGCGGAAGTGGCTCAACCCATTTCTTGTCCAGCAATACTTGCTCCAGCCACTCTTCATTGAGAACAGGGAGTCCCTTTCTAATAGCCAACCGATATATTTCCGTATCAATCTCATTTTCCTTGGATGTGGAGACCAAGTAGTCGAATGTGGTGTCGTCGGATATGGGTTTCTGGTTGATGGGAACACCGATCTTGTGAGTTTTGATGAAATTCTCGAGTTGCTTTCTGGGCTTGTTCGGGTGGACCTTTCCGTTGAAGGCGATTTGGCGAGACATTGTGATCGTAAGCTACGAGGAAGGTAGGGTTTCTCGGATTGAATGCTTGTTGAATTGGTGCACTTCGTCGCTGGGTTGCTTCACTATATAGCTAGACCTCTTATTTTGAGTTAACTTAAACTAATGCCTCTCCTTATTATTATTACGCCATAGGAAAATGTACATCTTATATTTAGGGCGATATTATATTTAAATTTACGTCTTTAGCCTCTTCCTATACCCGAAAGTAGATCAAGGCAACAAGCAAGTGAAACAAAGTTATAGACTTGAGAATTTCATTCAATATTAGTTAGTGTATTGTTTAAAGAGCTGGCAACATGCCTTCCTACTGAACTAATAAAAATGCAATAGACGGTCTTTTTAATATTGGACTTGTCTGAGAATAGCATACAGAGACTTTTATAATCTAATTTAGCTGAACCGAGTACGAGCTTCCGTAAGAGCTTCTTGCTGTGAGATTTCGCATCTCTAGATCCTGGGATTTTGGTCTCCTGAGCTGTTTCGCCCGCTCCCTTAGATTGTCATGTAAAACTGTCTCAGAAGTCGACAAAGCATCTACACTATACGGACGGTACTCTGTCTCCACGAAAGTAACTCCCATATCCCCGATGCTATCCACAGCCCCTTTTCGCACCTTTGCTGTGAAGGAAGGATCGCCACAGGCTGCGGCAAGTTAGTATTGTGCCACCAGTACTAGAACGGTGATCTTACTTGAAACCAGCATGCGTCCTTGGAGCCTTCTACGCTCTTCCTTGATTTTGGAAACAAATAGCTCATCGAATGGTTTTCGACCGGGCGCTGGTTCAAGACACATCCAATGCCTTGATCTTAGTTTGAAGGGGGGCTCACCCATTCTTGGGCAAGGGTAACCGCACCACACGATGATGAAGTTCTGGATTTCATTAGAATTCTTATCACACAGATCCGATCTTTAACCTACGCTCTCGGGGTCTAGCTTTTGTAAAGCTCTCAACTGTTCCGCAACCCAGTCCATCTGGGAGTTGTTTTCCAAGTACCAAAAAACATCGATTTGTTTTATGGCATCCCGAAAGAGTGGTTTTTGTGACACTGCGTTCCTCTCCCTTGCAAGCTCACTTATTCTCCCAGATAAGATGTTTTGCGTCTCCAGACTTGCTTCTCGTTGTTCTGTCCTGAGCCTCTGCTCCTGGCTTAGGAGTTCGTCTATCTTGGACTTGATTCGAGTGTCATGCCGGCGTCTTTCTGCGAGCTCCAAGGCTATCGGAAGGACTCCAACAATGCCTATTCCTTTGGCTAGAAGTAAGACGTTCTCATAGGAGCTAAGGCATAGGTCCTGTCCTAAAGGTCCATCGAGAAGAATTCTCTGGCCTTTCTCAAGCTTGGCAAGAGCCGACATGTGCGAACTGCGATGCGAGAATAGAAAACTGACATTAGAAACCTTGCTAGAGTAATTGTCTTCATCGGGCGGATGCCAGAAAGCTACGGCAGGAAAGCTGTAGAGCAGGTTGTAGGGTGCTAGGCGACCGGGGAAAAAAACGTTGAAGTAACTTCCTGCTGGTACGCGGATCGGATACTTGAGAGAAACCTCAATCTTCGTGGCGTTTCGACCTTCCAGTTTCTCCGTAACCTCGCCGGAAAGCCTATAGAAGAGAAGTTTGTGGAGCCTTAAGAATGTCGACACTACCCACATGACGCAGCAGAGGCCAACCAACGCCCAGGCCCTGAGTTTGGAAACTCGAAGCGCATGCCAGAACAGTGCCGAGACACCAGTCAATGTGATTGCCCTGTGGCTGAGTAGAAACCAGCGGCCCAGGAGTAGCCTAGAGAACCAGAAAGAAAAGAGGCAGGCTCCAAGGAAACCACCAAAAGCCTGTTTGTAGGTTAGCCGCCCTTCCTACGATCGACACTGGCTCACTTACCACCCAGCCCGAGGTGACCAGAGGTCCTGGAGTTGGACGACGTGAAATTACTATCACTGCATGGGAAACAGCTTCCAAGACAGCGACCCTTCCGACCCAATGGTGGAAAAGTAAGTAAGAGCTCCGGTGGATGTTCAAAGTCTGGACGATGGGGCCCATTCTCCCGCCGAGACAAAGAGGAACGGCGTTAACCCCGGCCGCAAAGGCAGCTCTTCTTTCCACTTGCCTCCAATCAATATCTTTGAATGGGGCAAATATGACAAGTAAGTTGCCGATGAGAAAGACAGCGATAAGGATTGCTTCAAGGCGCGTGACGCTGTCCCATAAGCGGCGACGTTGAATAAGGAGAGGATATGCTACGTGCCGCAAAAAGCCGCTATGAAGGTTCGGCGATATGGTACCCAAGAGCCACAAAATTAAAGATAGAAGAAATATGCTTGCAAAGGCAATCAGATACCAGGATGTACTCTCCATGATGCTAGAGAGCCAAGGCTTGGGCGTAGCATACAGGTCTAGATTGCCAGGCCCCTCAATCTATATGAATAGAAGGAGTAGAATTCGAAGGCTCTTAAAATAAGCATGCTTATTTTCGAACAAGCTTTATCCAGCGCGAGGTGGCCTGGCTGGTGTCGGTTTGGCGCCGGAGGCCAGTGGGGCAAATCTCGGCGGCAACGCGGCGGCTCCGCCTGCTTCCCGGACCAGAGACTTCCGAGGTCACGGAAGTGTGGGTCCGGCAAATATCCTGGCTTCAGTCATGGCGTGCTCTTCCCTCCGCCCTCATGTAGTAGGCGCCTAGTAAGCGCTGAACGTAGGCGGTGCATTGATCTCTCCTCGATTACCTGGTTTTATTAAGAGACTGACCAGCGCCAGTTTTTGGCCAAATTAAGCAGTCATCATGGCACCCACCACCGGTCCGAGTCAGATAACCCGCACCAAGATGTCTCGTCGACGTCGTTCTGAGCAGAACCGGAACCCTGGAGCAGGCATGAGGAACCGCCAAAGAGGCCTTTCCAAAAAAGCCCACACTTTTTTCCGATTCTACGGTGGTCAAGTTGCACTGGTCGTCAAACGCGAAGATGGCCGTATCGGCGGATATGAGTCTCACGTCGGCCTTATCCGGGAGTTCGCCAAAGCGTCCATCCCGGTGGGCGAGTTCCTCGGTCCCGAGGACTTCGACACAGAGAGATCTGCCACGCCAGAAACAACATCCCAGCTCGATGAGCTGACGGCATGCGTCTCTCCTCCCTCGGGGACACCCAGTCCCCGCGGCACCTCCTCCGATAGCCTATCCGATACTCCAAGCAGCAGCACCACAAGTACCACTGCGAGTTCCATCTTAGCTACTCCACCACAGAAGTCGTCGACGAACGTCAAGTCGTCGACTAAGGAACCCCCTCGGAAGTTCTTTCGGTCTCGTTCGCCTCTGAATTCGCATCGGGCTCTTCAATCCAGGCCAATCTCCACACGACTCAGGCTGGCTCTGATGTCATTTTTAGATAGCTGTTTGTGATTGCACGACTTAATATTCTCTATTAATACATTGTTTGCAATAGTTCCAAGAGCTTGTGAGTTTCCATCTGTACTGCGCTAGTACCTTCGGACGGCAGACCTGGCTGCCTATCTCTTGTGCAGAAATGACTGTCTAGTCCTTGATCTTTGATCAAATCCTTGATCTTGTAAGGGCACCTGCTCACGTAATATCGCCCACTCCCAGCCTGGAGCTGGATGGTGACACTATCACCAGGAGACGATACTCCAATCAGGAGCTTCCTCATGAATGGCTCCTCGTTCCGACAGCGATGCACAACATCATCTGTGCAGAGTTCAATTTCAGTCTGATCCAACGCCCCAGTTCCATACCACAGACGCGTCCTCCTTCTATATAGTCTGTACACCAAATCGAGGAGCGCAGGGCCAGGTGGTACACGGCATTGAAGCCTGATCATGCATGTCTCGGAACCACGATAGAAGCTCGGGGGTGCATCCAGTTCGATGTAGAAGAGAGTCGCAATCAAGGAATTCGAGGTGACCTCCAATAGTTCTCGACTATATGTACCGCCGCTATAGCATACGTGAACCTCGGCTTCCTCATTTATTCTGGCACGTCAGTCTCCAGTCTAAAAACGGCCAAGGCGAAACAGACTTATTGCTCTGGCCCGGATGGCGCAAGACCTTTCTGCCAAAATCCAGCGACACGTCCTTATTGTTGTATAGCCGCGGGTTACCAAGGTCCCATGTTAGATGCTTGCCGAAGGCCACAGTGTCACCACGCCGAAGTCGTGCGGCTTTGAGGTGGCCAAGGTGGTGAGCGCAATCGGCGAGATCCCAGCCTTCTAGAAAGGCAGTAACGATGAAAAATATCCCTACCGACCAATGAGTCAGCGACCCAAACTACCAGCGTGGCCAACGCACCGGCATCAGATCCTACGACCCCGTCAAAATGTTCTTTGAAAGCCATCGAGCTGAGACCTATCCCGCAGCGCAGATCGCGAAGAAAGTGCAGCACGTTCTCTCCATCAGTGCCTCTAAGGTCAAGAGTTCTTTTACCTGCCGTGGGGGGTCTCACAACGATTGGTGACGTGTTTCGACATCGGCATACCGGACAAGAGAGGAGTTCGGGACGCCAGGGAACCCCAAGAGTGCCATGACTAAGAATGCATTCTCTGCAGAAACGGTGCTTGCAGTCCAAGGTCCAGTGTGGTGCTCGCAGGATGCAGAGTGAACAACTGGCGACAGCCATGGTATTCTTGATTGCCCAGTCGCTACGAACCCGCATGAGGTGGCCATCTGAAACGGCGGATTCTGTGGCACGACTGTGTGTCGCGATAGCGATAAATTCTACCTTGACATCGTAAGAAAACCCCGGACGTCTAATCCGCCTTCCGCATTGTTCAGTAGGCTCGCGGTAGAAATACTCAAACACAAGTCCAGGAGGAAACCCTGCACACGATCTAGTTATTGGCTTTCCCTCTTACTTTCGCAACGTTCTCGATACTCACAATGCGCATCTGCAGGGTAGGCATCCAGGACCAGGGCTGAGGCCACAAGAGCAACGTCAGTTCTGCCAATGTCTCGCCGACTTCCCAAAAATTCACCCAGTGTTTGTTTCAGATCACCTGGCGAGAGACGTGGTGGAAGCCTTGAGGCTGAGATAACATTGAATGCGCCGGACGGGTGTTCAGCATGATGGCGAATGGCTGTCTGGAGAAGGTACTTATAATGTGGCGCCTTGAAGTCCAAGCAGTGGCGGGCGCGCCGGAGAACAGAGTCTGCTAATCCTCCATCAATCTCCGACGTAAGCGTCGAGCTTTTCAGTGCGATATTCGTGATGTGGAAAGCCTCGTTGGTTCTTCGTCGGAGATCTGCGTTAGTGTATGCTTTGAGAGCATCGGAACTGCGGAGCATGGATGCGAAGGCAGCTATGAGGCGAGAATGGACATGCTGAACTTGCGGCATATCTTCATGCAAGAGCAGGATCCGTTGACTTTTGGGAAACTTCTTCTCCATTGCGCTCTTGAACCAGCGACAGAAGAGCTCAACAAGTTCCCCGAACCCGAGATCGGGAACGAAGACAAGAATGACGTCGCTGAACGGCGCTAGCACTTCTCCGTAAAGCTTGTAGGCGATGTGCGCCGCGTCGCGCTCCGCATGCTTCAGCACATGGCCGTTTAGACCTCCGCCCCACGGCCGCCTTGCCTGGAAGCGCGGCATGCCTTGATCGTCATCGTTTTGAAGGTGAAGCTCGCAGTCAAAGAGGAGTGTGTCATCGGGCAGGCAAGTAAGTCCTACTGACCGATCTCTATGAACATGGTTGACGAAGAAATTCGACGTAAGAAACCGACTTTTGCAGCTGCCGCCAATTGCAAGTATTGCCTTGGGTTTCGCTGCCCCTAAATCATCGAGGATTTTATAAGGAGCTAGATTTTCGACGATGTACGGCCCCGGGAGGCCGGGGGCGTTTGATTGAAGCTCTAGGAAAGTCTTGGACGATGGCATGGTCAGTTCTTCTGCCAGGGAAAAACTCCCCAAGAGCGCGTGCATGTGTCTTGTCTTTTTATTTTAATTTTTTTTCTTAATTACGTTTCGGGGGTTGGGGTTGGGGATAGGGGAGAGGGTTAAAACAAGCGTGTCACAAAGCTGTATTTGTTTTTTAAGCACTGACGAAATTTAAGCCTGTTGACGACTTTATAAAACCCCCCACGATTTTGCCATACCCTCAAGCCCACGCAGGGTCTAACAGACGCAGACAATATGGCTTCGTCTTCCCTTGGTGAATATCTTCAAGGGCGCATGCGTGTTCCCCTCTCACTCCTGACTTCAGAAGGGTTTGCCGAGTGCCCCACCGCATTCTCGAATCGAGCGTCAGTCACCGAGTTTCAGCAGTTCCTTAACAACCATGAACAGCCAATCACCGGCATTGTGGCGCCGCAACAGCTGGATGACATCTTAGAGGAGCTAGAGATCACCCGACCGCGATTTCGGCAAACGCTCATCAACCCACCTTGTGTAAACAACAAGTATAAAATAGATTGCCTCCTGGGGCAACACTGCCTTGGCCAGGCAAGACGCTTGCTTGGAGACTCCTACCAGTGCACGGTGCGAATTTACGCCATCCCGCCAGGTGAAGACCACCCAACTCCACTCTCGCATGGTGCTGACTTGGCCGCTTAGAGCTTCCTGACAAGTATAGTCATGGAGAGATCTGCAGGCAGGCGCTGCTGCATGACAAGACGCCAAGCTTGTACCGACAATGGCTCGAGAGGCTGCCTCCTGGCAAGGCAAAACACATGTCGATGATATTTCTACGGTCCGAAATCTGGAGCGCCATGAAGGATATGGCTTCCTTACCAGGGCTATGGGAGGATATCAAATTGGGGAACTGGGCCAAGCACCTGGCAGCTCATGTGGACGAGCTGATCGTCGTGTATTGGAGAGACCACATGCGCAAGATCTGGGATGAGATTTTCGAAGGCCTCGAAGACCAACAGTGCTACCTGGATCCGTATACAGCCCGATTTGTCCAGTTCAAATCTCCTGCCCGGAGTCGGACGGATCGACGAGCTATCCGTGACGAGATGGCGAAAGGATCTTTATTCCCAAACATCGCCGACCAGGCACAGAGAGATAAGCTCCTTGACAACATCGTCAAGATCAAGGCCGTCATCCCAAGCATCCTCACCTTCCATGAGAACATGCGGTACCTGACCACGGGCGCCAAGATATTGGCGAATCACATCGAGGTCAAGAGGAGAAAAAGGCGTCGAGGGAGGCCTTCGACGTTCCCAAGGCCACCAGAGAGCTTGGTCGAGAATCTGGGCCGAGACTGGAGGTGGGTCGGGAACTATGCCGAGGTCAGAGAAGGGCATTATCTTACAATGCATGAGCCTCTAGATGCAAAGGGCGCGTTTGTACAGCTGATCCTCATGGCTCTTCGTCTGTTTCCTTTCCTCGGATCTGTCTCTCCGCTACAAGACGTGAAAGGCGACGGAATGGACGCTTTCATCGACGACAGCTATAAACGTCGCCTTTGCATTGGTGCACTATGCTTGGGCTATCGCAACTGGAAAATCCTCGAAGGGATAGAGCTTTCTTCTCCAGAGGTCCCGCGAACTATCCCAAAGGGTTACTCATTCTCAGACACGATGTCCGACTGGCGCGGTGGGATGCCCACTATTAGTGTGTTTCAGAAACTGAGGGAATGCTCCTTCCTCCCCAGCCTCGAGGGAGCTGCACAAGAACCTGCAGAGTCCGAGCCGGATCCATTACTCGTCAAAGCTGATTTCGTTCATGCCTTCTTTGGACACTGTCGTCTGAGTGTTGACCAGAGCAGGCCGGTTGTCGACTCCGCCACAGTGTTGCAGCAACTAAAAGCAGTCGAATCCAACGCTAATGATATGGATGGCCTGGAGTCCCATCAGGAACAACTAGCAGGAGCCGAATATTTCAATGATGATATGGATGGCCTGGAGTCCCATCAGGGACAACAGAGGCGGAAGAATCCCCCGCCAGGACGGACCCCGAAGAATCCTCCATCAGGGCGAGCCCCGAAGGACCAGGGGCATAAACACCTTAAACAAGCCACGATGAAGCATGCGGCTGCTTCTGTTGCAGGCCCGTCAAGGAGAGACCCAGCCGAAATAAAAAGAATGGCAGCGAGCTCCAAGACCCAACCTAAGAAGAATACAAAGTCAAAAGCACGACCCCAAGCACGGACTCTACTATCCGAAGAGCGCCTTGAAGCCGAGCTGGAATCCCAACGACTTGAGGATCAAGGAATGCTCCCACTCGTAGTACCGCATGTGCAACAGCCAATGCCATCAACTATGGTCCCGGATGATATGTACATAGACCGCTCAGCTGATGGAACATCCGAAGCGGTGCAAGGGGATCGAGGCGAGCTTTTGCACCAGCAAACCGAGAACGTCACCTCGGTACCAACGGTGGCTGACGTGCAACACTCAACACTGCAGCCGCCCGAGCCTGCCCCACAGATATCGCCCATCAGGCCCATCGAAGAGCGGCAGGCATCAAATCTGATCCCGGGTGACACTCCGATGAAGAATGGAATAGCATCTACCACGAATGCGATTCCAAATCAATGGGGACAAGCATGGCATGCACAGACTAGATTAGAATCTGGCGACTTCGTTCTCGAGTCAGAGGATGAAGATCCCAACCCGCCACTTCCAAACAGGAGGCATTCTCCAGCGACGGCTCCAGATCCAGGGTATGAAAGCGAATTATAAACAGCATTAGCTTAGTTTTAGGCATTAGAGGTATCTTAACAGTGTGATTCCTTATCTAGAGTTCAACTAGGCAATGGCTCATCTCCGTATTCCGACATCGACTAGTGAACCCAACGATATAGCTTAGTCGAAGGAGTAATCCTTTACCACTTACAAGGAACTATATCTTTCTGACACTCCATCGAAAAGGCTGTTGGAATCTCGATCGTCTTTTTACATATTTCGCACAGCATCCTCAGCGGCCATCTTCAACTTGTTCGAAGCCTCAACTTAAACCAAGCTGACACATCCGACAACATCCCTTCTGACTGCCTTCGATAAGGTCACTAGGGCCGATTGATTGGCACTGTAAGAGGTTGGACGGACGCAACGCAACGTAGTGCGGCGTCAGAGTAGTTTCCGTACCTCATCATGCCAAGTATTTTCAGAGAGTGTTTAGCCGCGAGCGCGATTACGAGTGCGTAGGCGCTCGGCACTGAGGCGCTAAATTAAACCCACCGGCGGCGTCTAGACTTGGTAGACTTGGTATCAGTCGTGACCACCAGAGTCACACATCGATAGGTCACTAGAGTATGGCACGCGCAAGAATTTCATAGCAAAGCGGCTTGCCCAGCTTCTTGTAATTAATCCATGTTCAAGGTAAGCCGTCAAGAGGCCAATGAAACCTCCCAAGAAAGTATATGAGCCTCAAGACTACCATGGCACCTGTCCCACCGGTACTGCTGCAGCTTGCCCACACCTAGAGATTCTACCTATTCATTTACCATTCCAAGCACAGAGACATATATAGATAGAATTGGTTTACACAAGAGATCACAGCTACCCCGATTGGGGAGGAGTGTTGTGAGCCGTTGAGAGGAAAAGCCAGTCCATTGCCTGCGGGGTGATGGGACTCGAGGAATACGGGCTTGGTATGGAACGAGGCCCATAGAAACGGGAGTCATAGCTCATTACCTTGCCCACGTTAGAATAGCCATCTCTGCGAATTGGGAAAGGGGGTGCCATACCATCAAGTTCGTCGAAGCATTGATCACCTGCTTTAACTCTTGGATTTCGCGAAGAACGTCTTGGGTCTGGAGCGTCAGGTCCCTGACCTCGCGACGAAGATCCTCATGCTCGCGGCGGGACTGGCGCTTGAGATCCTCCATGGAATCCTGGAACTGGTGCAACTCGTTGTAGAGAAAAGCATAGGCTGCGCGAAGAGTAGGATGCGTATCCCCCCCGGCGGGCTCCAGCTGTAGACTAAGAGAGGGCCGTCCTCTTCGACGAGAGTCATCCATGCCGAGTCTCACACCCTGGGCCGAATCTTGAGGCCGAAGAGAAGGCAGCGTCTCATGAGTCATTGTGAGAGATATGTTCAAGTATGCGCGAGGATGGAAACATCTACTGGGTCAGAACAACGGCATTTATATTATAACTATCAAAGACACAGGGTCACAGAAATTAAACACAATTGGACAGGTGAATGTGACATCGCCACCAAGCCTGCAGGTGATAACACTGAAAGGTCCACTCCACCATCAGTGTAGACAGCCCCCGGCTGGCAGAGGATCGGCAACTCCGGAGTGCGGAACCCTCCCGGGGTTGCACACCTCCGGAGGCCGGAGCCGGCGGGTGCGGCACAGCTGTGGAGCTTACGACGCCGTACACTTGGCCGTCACGGTATGATAGACCGTGAGAGTGGAGACGATCGAGGCCGTGAGAGCAGGTACGAGAGTAGTAGACATCTTCGAAGCAGTGCTCTCAAACACACCATCTCCAGTGGTTTGTCGCTCCGTAGACGTGGTCTTGGCTTCTTCCCTGGGCACCTCGAGGGTCTCTACAGCCGATGAGGCTGTGAAGGACCCGGACCCATTGGAGGTGCTAGAGCCGGTTCCCTTTGTTGGCTCGATGCTCTCTGTATCCGTAGTAGGATCTGACCCCTGGGTCTTGGTCTCGATCGGCGCGGACAGGAAGCTCGTGCTCGAAGCAACGAAGACGGTGGGCACCGTTTCCACAAAAGTCCTCGATGACCTGGTTACAGTGGCCAGGGTCGTCTTCGTCTTGAAGGTCTCCACCAAGCAGCCAACCTCGCCATCTGCTTCTGAAGGGATGGAGGAGTCGGCACGGCCCCCAGAGATCACGCCGTGGTTGCAGCTTGGGGCCAAGCCAGCGCATTGCCTGTGGCGAGTTAGCCGCCGAACCTGACTCTCCTCTGGGCTAGGGGTTCAGTACCAGATCACGTCGACGTCCCCATTTGGGCTTCCCTCCGGCACTTTAAAGTTCAGGACCTGCCCTCCATCACAGGAGAGTGGCTCGAAGGTATACCGGATCGGGAGAAACGAGGAGTCTGAGAAGTACAGGGTGGCCTCACACCGTGTCTCCGTTGGGAAATGGACGCTGACGGGCGTTAATTTTGGAACTAGAGGTTGCATGACCTGAGCTTACACGGCAGAGAGGGTGGATCTTCCAGCGTCAAGCGCCAGGACGGGCTCCGCCAGGCACAAGGGGTACCGCAGCGAGAACGCCCATGCTTCGTGCAGGAAGAGGGCCGTGAGCGCGAGTGAAAACTTTGGGAACATCATGATGGATAGATGGGGAGTTGGTCAATTGGAAGACAGCAGGATGGAGGAAGGCGGTTAAGTACGCGCGCGCGTTTATTAACATCAATCGTGGCCGAACTTCAAGTCTAAAATTAATCAACAGGTGCTCTTTTTCGCACTCAATAAGCGCCGTGACCCATAAAATTATTGTTGGCATGCCTTCTGAGACTCCTTTAAGACTGAGCTTCTCCTGTCCGTTTGGGAACGATACAGCATCACAGTCTCTTCCCTCATTCCAACGCCCATCATGGACGCCAGCAACAACGACACTCTTTTTGACTTTTCCCAAGTTCTAGAGCCGGCGGACTACGCCAGCCTACCTTCATTAGATTTAGACCCATCCACTCTCCAGTCCCTTGCCGACGCTACCAATGGCTCTTCCCTATCGGCCCCCTCGGCGAACATGCAAGCCTTGGGGTATCCAGATATGACAGGCATTTGTTGCCAGGTGTCTACCTCTGACTGCTCCAACGAAGACCTGAAACGGTGAGTTGTATGGCGCGCATCTTGAAGAGCTGTGCTGATACCGATAGTCTCTTGCAAACCATCACACTGCGACTGGAGGATCTGGAGAGGACTGTCGCAGCTGGCAACTGCCAAATGAACTCGATCTGGTCCAGTATAGATAGCGCGCTGCCAAAACTGCTTAGTGCCACGGAGGATTTTCAAAAGAGTATAGATAGTCTCCGGAAGAGCCTGAGGGTGTTCACTCGTGAGCTGGTGAACCATTTGCTTGGATGGAGCGTCGAGGACGACGACGTTGAAACGGGGCTAGTCACTTGACCAGGAGCTAACGCGGGGTCATTAAACACTTGCATGGAATGTACATGCGAACTCACATGGGTAATGGTGGCTGTGCTAGATAGGGCCCGAGCGGCGGGAGGGGTTGTACTTTGTACCTCTGCTTCATGCAACCAATTTAAGTCCCTTGTCCGCGCCTGCGGAGCACGCGTGCTCTTCAATGTTCATCCCCATCCCCGTCAATATGCCCGCGACCGAGAAACACCTGCCGCCGCTCCCGCGAGAGGGAGACTCGGCCAGAAAGCCTAAGCCGGGAACAGTTCCATGCTCCGGTCAGAGAACGGACCCTGGCAACACTCAGATTGCACATTTGGAGGGGCAGATCAAGACCTTGCAAAAACGAATCGCGATGCTCGAGGCCCTCAACTCGAAATACCGCCAAAGACTGCAGGGACAGGAGCGGCACATTGCCAAGGCTTTTGGTGCCATTCGTTCGGCTATCGAAGCCTTTCATGAGGAGGAGTTCGGGGGGCTCCCGAGTGAGCTGCATGGCGACATCGCGCCAGGGTCATTCGACGACGATGATTGGGTTTGAATGGTCTTTACATGTATACCGCTGGGCGGCTAAGCTCTGACCTTGGGGCCAGTAAAGGATTCTTCATGTACTTCGCCGGTGACTTCGCGCTTCGACAGCCTCTCGGGCGCCCAGGATATTGTGAGCCGAGATGTTAGCATTAGGAGTCCTTGATTTAAGAGCTGTCAAGTTAAGTCAATGTGCTATATAATTTGGTGCTTGTGCAGCGAGGTTAGAGTCCCCAGCAAGCACGGTTCGAGTTTCCCGAGTCCTTCATCCACAATGGCACCCATCACCTGCAAGGTCGTTGACTTCAGCATGACCCCAATCCAGGGCATCTACGCCCTTCTCGAATGCAAACATCTCGATGGCAACGTGTTTGCTAAGTATGAGTCATTTTCAGACGACGGGGGCAATATCCACTACTGGTTTGATTGCATTCTGGCGGATAAACCCCAGGAACTCATTCCCAAAATCGTTGATGTCCTCCATTGTCCTCGAGTCACCTTGACCTTCTATCCTGGACTTAAGACTGCCTACTTTCCGTGGATCAACATTCAGACGGACATTCAGCTGTTAGACAAAGGCGGACACGAGTTCATTCTTTCCATTCGCGCGAATTCCGCCAGCTATTCACTGGATCACGCCGTGATTCCCGCTCTGCTACCGGGAAACACCGAAATGGACTGGGAAGGAACCCCGAAGGAACAAGAGATGGTCGATTTCGACATGGGACCGCCTCGATCGCCCTCCCCCCTGCAGCTGCCCTCCCCGGTCATCAAACCCCGCCGTAGGGCTCCTGCACGAAAGAGCAAGGGCAGAATGCCGAAGGGGGATACTGACGACTAGACTGGGTTAAATTGGTCGATCACCTGGATAGACGAGAAGAGGGGTCGGTCGGCAGTTCATCAGCTCATTTCTAAGATTGCACTCAATTGACACTCATGTTTCCCTGTTTCTTCGTCGTAAGACTGCACGACGTTACATATCAGTCCTAGCTAACGCCGTGGTGGTGTAGCGAAACCTAATCTCACTTGCTGAGTTGACAGCTTATACCAGGGGTAACCGCTCTGTCGGTAAACGCTAAACCGAAAACTGCAGGCGCCGAGCGTCAGCTGAAGCTGAGCTTGTTTCCCCTTTCCTCAATTGTTGGCTTCCAGCACCATCAGTTCCTGGTGTTCCGATTCATGTCCAGGCAGTCCTTGCAGGTGTCAGCAAAGAACGGAGGAATTCCGAACACGAGCTTCTCACCAAGTGGCGCACGGTAAGAACAAGATGTTGGTTCTCCCAACGTAGCTGCCTCAGCTGATGCTGTGTGTCTTCAAGCAAGGCCTCGAGAAGTGCTAGACGGTTTTGGCACACCATGAGCGCGAGCTTGGTACGGCCACTGCGGCGTCGTTCTTCAGCTAATAGCGATGATGCTGCACAACATGTGGTTTCTGGGTTCGCATAAAACGGGTTAGAAGAGCTCATTGTGAGAGAGGATAGTTCGCCGAAGAAAAGTAGGGAGGCTTTTGGTAAATAAAATGCCCGCCGAACTTGGCACCTCCAATATTATACTGCTCAGAGTCGAACCATGCTGCCACCAGTCTGAGGAGGCCGCTTCACGACTGCCTGTAAAGTCTAACCTGGCCCAGCCTGGTTGGTGTGGCACCCCAAACCAGTCTGTCGGGACCACGCTAACCCTCATAGTTATAGTAGCAAATGCAACAGTGAGAATACGGTCAATGCCCGGACCTATCGGGGATCGTTCCGCATCATGAAAGGTCTCATTGACCCTCCTTTGCGCCTGTCACCTTCTCAAGGGCGCCTGTCACCTTCTCAAGGGCGCCTGTCACTTTCTTTCTGACCAACCTTCCCTGACAGCGACTGACTGCGTTGCCTCGGGATTTGACTCGGGAGTTCGTCTGGATTTCCGCAACGTTCATGCCAGCCACCTGGAAAACATGCCCCGAGCTCACTTACTCTGTGAAGGATGAAGCCGGTGGTCCGCTCAGTGGGCGAAGGACGAGCACATGGGCGAATCCCTTTTCAATCGCGACGATAACCTATTTCTACAGCAGCTACTAAATTACATTGTCCATGACCAAGGGTTCGCATCATGCAGGGCACAGTAAACCCCGCCTGACCTTGCCGCTTCCCTGACGGTCCACTCTGTGCCCGCAATTGTTTTTCTCACGCTACTGTAGAACGATCTGGATCGCATGCCATCCGACTCCGGAGTATTCAGAGCCACAATATCTGCCAGGCGACGGAGTCGGCATATGGGAAGTCCAAACTTCTTGGACGCGAATGAAGCACGACCTCTTGCGCAAGCCTCCAAAGGACTGTACATGGCCGAGAGCTTCCTCTCAAACTCCACCCAGTGGATCGATTCAATGTTGCGGCGCCGCTCAGCAAGCCAGCCGTCGACCATGTCAAAATTTGGTTTGCGGATAAAGGCCCGGTAAATGTCCCCGTAGTCCAGAAACATCGTTTGATCGTCATGGAAATGGCGGATCGTGGGCTCACGAGACTCAGAAGGTCGGAACGAGTAGCCCCGATCTTGATACTTGGCTATCGCCTTCCTGACAGCTCTTGAGTCGTGACTCTGTTCCCAGAGCGTCGGCTGCTTTCTGCTAGCATGATAGTAGTACATGTGAGCCGCACACCATCCGCCGATGAAGCACTGGACGTGGGTGGCGTAGAAGTCTTTGATGAAGCTCAGACAGCTTCTAATGCCCTGGTAATAACACCCAATGATCAACTGGACAGATTGGATGCCCTGGGAAGTCTCGACGGAGCCGTGCATTATGTTGAAAGACTGACCAGAAGGGCTTTCGTAGGCATCGCCGTAAGAAGAGATCTGGGGGTTGTCGGGTAGCTCGACACAGGTCTTGCCGTCAGGGCCCCGAGAAATCATATAGCTCCCCGCTGAAGGAAGGGTGCACCGAAGTGATTTGAAAGACAGCGTGATCTCGTAAACCACGTCACCTAACAGCTCCGTTGCCACGCCCGAATCAGAGTCTACGACCCATGATATGAGGGCCTCCAACACATTGGTGCTCACCTCCACTTGTCCGTCTCGTAGAAGAGCCTCCGTGATGGCATCTACTTCAGACTTCCATGTCACTCCACAGACCGACAAGGCGTTGATCATGTCAGCGACCGACTCTTTGTACCCAGGAACATAAAAGTCCCAGTCAGAATCGACCCTAGCGGAGCCAGGAATGAAGAAGTCCAGCGCTCGAGAGCCGCTAATGACACAGCCAGTATCGAACATAGCCGATAAGAGCGTGATCGGATGCTTGAAAGCCTTGGACAAGTAGGCAGAAGGATTGATGCGCGTGTTGTGGCAGCGCTCCAGGAGGGTATCGCCAGCAAATGCCTGCTTCAGGGCCAAGGAGTCATCGACGTTGAGCTTGCTGATAGCCTTTTGGAGCTTGACCTGATGAGACATGGTCGGTTGTGTAAAAGTTTGGCGAAAGAACAAGAAAAGTTGAAAACTTAGAGTCATGGAGGATGACTTCAATCAGCGGCAAAACTTCCAACAGCGTCAAGGTCGAAGTTATACGCTGCCGTTATAAGTAACACTCCATCCATCCATCTGCCTGGCCTACCTCGCTAGATTTGACACTTGAGACGCGAGTGTCTATTTTCGGAGCGGGTGAAATTTAACCTCCCGACAGCCCTATATAATGGGGGCCAGCCATGAGCCGTTCTTCTTCGATAAATCACAGACTCGACGATGGATCTTTCAACCTTTCACAACCAAGGTGTCTCTGGTCAGTACATGTATGACCTGCTGACATACTGGCGTAGCCTGGGCTATAGCCATGAGGAGGGTGAGATTGTCAATCGATGCTTAAGCGGCTCGTCTACCTCTGACTTGTTCCACAACATCTTGAATATACCAGCGTCGACTTTCAGGGATGTCGGCCATCTTCTAGTCAATAACTTTGAGCATTACGAAGAGGTGCCTGCATGGCAGGAGGTATGTCTTCTAAGAGGACGGATTGATGCCGGGAAGTCCTCCGCCACGAGTATCCCGGAAGATATCAAGACGCTTTTCACATGTGTTGCCCATGTTCTTCCGATGCGACTGGCGCAACGTTGTGTGCGTGGAAATCCTCCTCCTTGGGCGGCCGAGCTGACAGAGGGAATAGCTAAGACGTGACCCCGTTATGGGATCGTGTCGCTTGAACGAAACGCCATCGTGGTACAGAGAGGCCTTTGACGAATACCGGGAAAGACAATTGCCCAGGATATATGGGCGCATGGCAGTACGTGAGAAATCACTGCGTAGCGATCTTGTGCATGCCCCGGGGCGGCAAACGCCCCTGAGCGAAAGTAGTTCCGTGGTGGAGTTCACACAACTATGCCAATCGGGGAAGCGCGAGCGTTAGTGGAGGCAGACGGTTTAGTTAGCTAAATATAAGTCTCGATCAATTGATGATTGGTAGTAGCCACTCGTGACCCTGGGGCTGAAGCGCCTGGTTCCCCGGAATGTGAACCTGTCTGTTCATAATCGCGTGATATGTTCCCGGGGATCTAAGTTTTACAGGGACTTGCAGTAGCTCCTCCTCCAATCCAATAAGGCCCTTCAATTACAGACTTGTCCAGTGTTGAGGCTCAAGCGCCCGTTCGTAGCCCCGGCAAGCTCGGCGCCGTGGCCGACTTTTTGGGGTACCTGAGCCCGGACGAAGGTACTGCTTGTCTGTTAGGGGAAACGACGGAGGCGGGGACGCTATCTGTTCATCTAATTTTCGACTGCCGCCGTCTAAGTCTAGAGCGCCTTGCTTTTCTACGCACCTCATGAACGATTTATAATACGCGTTATTTCTAGTTCATCGTATATTTAACTGCCCTTCTGTCTCCTCCACTATCAACAGCTAAGCCATACAATCATTCATCCCCTTCCTCTTCTTCCAAAATGTCTAGAGTGCGAATTCCTCTTGACCTCATCGACAGCTCCATCACGGGCATCTATATGGAGAACCTCATCTCATGCTGGTGTGATCGGGGTTTGACGCTTAAACATGCCAAAGTCTTCGCTAGTGTCTTGAGTACCTGGACCAAGCGTAACGATTTGTTCATCAGATGTCTTGAAAAGGAGAAGAGTCTTTTCGAAGAAACCCGAGGCCAAATAATGCGGTACCTCGATATTTGGGAGGAGGTTCCGGCCTGGGATGAAGTCTGGCGCATCAAGCTGGCTTTTGATCGAGATCGTAGGATTGACTGGCACCCTAACGTCAAGCTCTACACAGTCATCGTGTGCAGACTCTTGCCAGAGATGATAATGGAGGTGAGTGACTGCCAGACTGAATATCCCGCGCTGCTAACGGATTTATTGTAGCGCGATGAAGATGAACATCCTCATCCTTGGGGGACAAGAGCGGGAGACTTGTTGGATTTGTCTCGCACTCCATCTTGGTACCAAGAAAAAGTCGAACAGTATCAGGTCAGACAGGCTGAGAGAGAAAGGACCCGCCTGAAGGATCAGGAATCCATGCTCAGGTATAGGTCTCTAACCTATGGTGCCTTCATCAACAGAAAGGCTAGTCGATATGAACAGCTTGCCCAGGTCCCTCTTTACGACCACGAGCTAGAAAGGCTACTAGAGGAACCTCGGCTCTACCCTTTGGATTGGTGGGCGAGCTTGGAGAAGGCCGGGGTCAACATTTTGTCTTACAAACCGTCTGACTCCTCCCCTTGGCAGCAACCCGATTTTATTTCGGCGCAAAAGCACTTATCCTCGGCTCCCACGGCACCATCGTACGCGGGGGTATTTGGAAGCACATCGAGCAAACTATTTGGCGCATCGCCTTTCACCTGCTCGGCTCCCAAGGCATCGTCATCTACATTGCCAAGCTCATCAAGCACCTCATTGTTTGGAAGCCCATCACCACTGCCGCCTGATTTCACCTCCTCGCCTTTCAAGGTATCGTCTACAAAGACGCCAGTATTTGGAAACCCATCAAGCACATCGGTATCACCACTGCCACCTGATTTCACCTCCTCGCCTTTCAAGGTATCGTCTACAAAGACGCCAGTATTTGGAAACCCATCAAGCACATCGGTATCATCATTGCTACCCGATTTCACCTCCTCGGCTTCCAAGGCATCATCTACAAAGGCGCCGGTGTTTGGAACTAGGGTGCACGGATCGCCAGTCTCTGTGTCCCAAGGACCTGAGCCAGTTAAGTCTAGAGGTAACCTGGGTGTTAGGGTCTTTGGCTCGGTGGAGTCAGAGGGCTCTCAGGAGCGCTAAATTTGGTTCTTGAATAGAGCCAATGGGTATCTATGGTCTACTTGAGTTACATCTAGTCATTCTTGGGAATTGAAGAGGGAAGGCCATCTAAATTGCTGTTGACATTACGGGCCTGCTGGACGGTGTAGGATGGGTTACTTTAGCTTTTTCGACTATCTTTGAGACCAGTTTGAAGTGTAGTAATAATTACTGTGAGTTAAGTTTGGCGACAAGTCTGTATGCATAACTCAATCCGTGAAATTTTGGCGCCTAATTCTTTGTTGATTACTTGGCCTCGGCATGGAATTACGACTAAAGCCATGGAGCGAACTGCGTCGCCTTCCAAGTTACTTACCTTCACGCTTAACTTAGACTTTTCCGATCATCTGGGAGGCGCAGTTCGCCATGCCGGCCTGAACTCTCCCCTCCACTCTCATATCACATGGTTTAATATTAGCATGCAAAATGCGTCTAAGACAAGGACACGTGGAATCAATTAATTCGAGTCGGCGCAACAGAATTAATTTTAAGGGCTTCAATACTTAGATTCACTATTCAGTCACTAGAAAATACCCATCAACTCTTTCGACTCACTTCTCCCTAGCACCATGGATGCCGGAGACAACTCTCAGGTTTCGCCGAAAAGCGGCCGTGGGCGTGTATACATCTGCCTTGCCTCGGCATTCTCTGGGGAAGTTCCTCGCGATGTGGCTCAAGCGATCCAGAATGCTCTGAGGAGCCAGCCTCATTTGAACGACCCACGAAACTTCATCCAAACCATGACCATTGTGTGGTCACTTCTCAGTGAAATGTCGTTCGAGGATGCTTTGGGGGTTTCCAGTTCGGCGGGAAGAAACGCAAGCGTCCCCACGAAGGGTGCGTCCGACGACAGTGCTCCAAAAGGCGGTACTGGGGATCGTGGGACCTCAAGCCACCCGCTTTGCACAGAACCACGAGGTGCCGCATCCTTCGCATATTCAAAGTCTCAAGGTACATGTGTAAAATGATTCTTGTGTCACTTTTCTAATGAATGGTTAGTACTCTACGATTTAGCTATCAGACTGCCTCAAAATGGTAGGGTCTCGACCAAGAAAAAGTCAGTAAGAAACATCCTGAGGGAGGAAAGCCTCAAAGTCCACCCCGATTTCCACCAGCACGCATCAGAGGGTGGGTAAATGGACGTCTACACACGGCGCAGCATGTCAAACTGCGAAGTCAGGAGTGGTGGTAATCAAGCAATTCTTCATTCCTTATTTCTTGTTTTTGAAGTAAGATAGTCCAATTCAAGTCTTATCGGTGCCACAAACGCAAAGACACAAGAGCACTCCAGACATGCGGTCCAATCCACTCGTCGTCTAAATATCCATCAGAGACTGTGAACGCAGAACAAAAGGTGGCTGTGGCGGGAAGAATAGCGTGAAGACACAGTTACTGCTCTGCTCAGATGTGAGGCTGGTAAGCCAGAGGAATGTAGTATAGCGGTCCTTGAGCTCGGCAAGATGTTTGATCTCTTGGGCAACTAGTTCGCATCGTGCCGTGTCGTTGGCATCATCAAGGAAGTAATGCAGCAACCTTGCCACGGGCAGCGAAGCGGGCGAGATGCTGCGGAATTGAGCGAGCATGTAGGGTCTTTGGTGGTGATGAATCGCCTTCAGGAACCTGATAGCGTCCTGGGTCCGACCGTCAAGGTGGTAGCCCCATGCAAGCTCCCGAGCGATTGGGTAGAGGATCTCCTCCAGTTCCATCGCGGCAAAGAGGCGCCAAGCAACCGCAAAGGCATCTTCGACGTGCGATTGTGGCAAGACTTGACGGTGCACTGCAAATTCCAGATCTGCCGTGATCTGGCAGATATCTGTGTATGGATTGGGGCTGCTCCATACGCCACCACAGGTCTTTGAGAGTATACGCGTAATTAGAACCTTGCTGTGCCGGTGAAACACGTTGTGCATTGCCCGGCAGGTTTCAGCAATCGAGGAGAGGTTCTTCAAGTCCGGTAGGTGCTCAAAGATGAGGAGTATCACCTCCACTGGTAGATCCAGGAGCGGGGGCGATCGGGCACGGAGCACCCGCCTCCTTGCCTTGCGTTTGCGGCGTTGGATTTCTTTGCAGGAACGGGGAGGCATGATAACTTGAGAGTGGAGTTCAAAAATGATCTCGGGTCAATGATGAGGAAGGTTGGCTGGTTAGTGAAGCACCAGGAAGGCTATCATTGTCTCTATTTATGGCCAATATCTCACCCTGAGCAGCCAATCCTGAACACCACGAGCAGGTAGGTCCTGTTTGATGTAGCCGCCCATCATCCGACAACAGATCTCACCCCGGCGCATGAGCAGATGCAAAAGTCCCCCGAAAGCCCGAGACCCACACCCACCTCCGGACCTCCGGGGCCGGCGAGTGTGGGCGTTGTGGGGCCCGTCCGTCGCCGAGCAAGCGCTTAGCCGAGCATTATGACTGGCTATCACAACTTCACGATCCCGAGACACCCGGAGTTCCACGGGCCAAAGAAAAATGAAAGAATCAGATCATCAACAGGTACCTCCCTTGCCCCCCCCTCCCCAGCATTATCCGACACGCCCTTCTGTGCTTTCTTCCTACCAGCTCACAGGTGAAAGTCGATGACGGGCGCAAAGAGCATACTAGATCACGAGGGCAAGGCACAGTGGTCTGCGGGTTCAGCGTCAGTAATTTCACGTTGTAGCTTCGACCGAAACGGGCTAGACATAGTGCGTGCATTTGAGAGTTTTGAACGACTCTACAAGACGTTCACCGTATCCGGACTGTGTAAAGATCCACCCAGTAGCTAATTTTAGAATGAATAGGATATATTTAAGCTGTTGGAAATTCTCATTGCTGTAGCCATGTTCTTTCTCTTGCTATTGTTCTTTATACTCTATACGGTCAACAGCACAAACATCTCCCCCTTCGACAATGTTTTGGGATTGCCTATACAGTGTCAACATGGGTAAAGCACGCCATCGAACTCGCCATATCTCAGTGAAAGTCACCGATTTTCATATTACTGGACACGGAGTAAAGACCACTCATATCAACGGTGAACCCCTCGACCGTCCAATAAGCAGCTTATTCGAAATTCGCCGCGTTCATCAGAAAGCTCTACAAACTACTGAGTCGGAGCCTCTGTTGAGCCAAGCCGAAAAGCCTTCCCTGAAGATGGGTACAGACCGTGTATCCAAGTTTCCTCCTGGAACAGGTCTCTACGTGCAAACACAGAAGACGCTCTACATCTGGATGCTTCGAATCTAGAGATGCATCTTGCACGGGGCTCCTACGACTATCACGAAAGAACTATCTGCTCAGCATGATGACTACCATTACATCATCGCTCGCAGTGGAGCGCAGCTAGCGCCAGATGTTCTAAACACAGTATACCTTTGAGAACGCGCTGAACGACTTCCGGAGTAACGTTGTACTGTTAATGAGGATCCGTGGCCTGGTTGAGTGATGATGTACTGGAGCGACCGGAGCGAGATAGCGAAGTGGAGCACTCGTCTATATATATAGATAGATATGCGAGGGCAGAGGGCCTTTATGTGTATTTAGATCCGCCATTTCATTTAGTACTGCTTTCTTAAGTTCATGGTCGGCAAAGCGTGTGCATAACTATCACAGCATTATAATCTCAGCTGTCGATATAAACATCTTCTGGCTCAGTTAACATATCCCAATGCTACAGGACAAGAGTGGCAGATGAAAACATGAAATGATCTTTTGATTGGACCTCTGTTCTGAATGTAAAGACACTGTTCTGTCCTCCAACTGCGCTCAATAATCCATCTGCTCCTCAATAGCCGCAAAGTTCAGGTCCTGCCCCTGTACAAAACCCAAGCTACCTTCCTGAGTCCCTGGGAGCACTTTGATGTCCATGCAACTGGTGTAAATCTCCTCTGATACGCTGGGGCCGAGGTTGGGCCAAACCCAGATCCAGTAAAGGGTATACCAGTTAGAGATATCGAGGGGGAGCCGAACGTCAATCTGACACCACAGGTCGGCTCCTGAAGGATACAGGGCAGTTTTTGGAAACAGCCTCTGTCTTTCACGTGAGAGGTAGCCGTCATTGATTTGGTAGCACTGGCCATCATCAAAGCTCCAGGTACCCAGCAGTCTACCGCGGGCACTACCCCCCGTGCCCTCTCGATTCCACACTCCATAGACCGAGGCCAGGTGATCGTTTCCATGAGGCATGGAAGTTCCATACACGAACACTTCCCCGCTGCCTGCTTTGTGTGGCGAGTTCCGCAGCATCGTCACATGGCCATTCTCCTGATACTGAAGTGCGACGAAGTCCCCTGCATGAGCTTTGAGGGCGGGGAACTCGACGCTGTACCGTCTAGTAGCCTGTGTTGCCTTGCAGATGGGCTCATTGAAATCAGTCAGCAGTGATTGCATGACAGTGTCGGTGAAGGCGGGGTCAAGGCGAGACATTGTTCCCCGGATGTATCCTGGGTCTCCAATCATAGTCCCATTGAGCTCAATACGCATCAGGCGCTCAACCCACGAATGGCAGAATACCAAGGGGAAAATTGCAACTGCAAAGAGTACACAGAACAAATCAAAGAGCATTATGGAAACTTGGCGATCCGTGGTGCATACTCATCTCCACTCTCCTGAGTGTTGCCGACTCCGGATTATAAGTGTTCACGGTGCCTTTTCACCTCTCAGAGTTACTGGGAACCATGGTTAATCTCTACGCTCAGGCTTATATTAAGCCTTTACCAGTACTGCATGCGCATCCACATTGATTCTAGGCCTGCCGTAAGCTTGACTTTACTAGCAACAGGACCTCGTCAATTTTAGCAGGGGATGGGTTATTTTTAATACGGCTGCTGGTAACGTAGGTCTTTGCCGCGCGGTAAGCCCAACTTTACTAGCAAACAAGGGCTCGTTAATTACAGCAGTGGGTTGGCTATTTTTAACATGGTTACTGGCAAAGCTCACGGTTAGAGGGGTCGTGTTGCTGGTAGCCAGCAGGTCGTGACCTGTGTGTTGCTGGTAACCAAGAGGTCGTGGCCTGCGTGTTACTGGTCAGTTCCTTGCGCATGTCTTGTTTGTTGCCAGTACCATATGCACAGTAAAAGCTTATATGACTGGTAACAGCGCTTAAGGCCTCTACCGGTAACCATAATGTACCAGTACCCCAGTTGCATGGCTTGCCAGTAACAAATACATACCAGCAACCATTTCACATGGTTTGCTAGTAACAGATATGTACCAGTAACCTAGTCCATACAGCTTGCTGGTAACAAATACGTACCGGTCATACAGCTTGCCAGTAACTCCGGCCCACCGTAACCACCTCTACCAGTAAACAGGCGATCTTCCCTAGCTGCTTGCTGGTAACCGCTCACACACGTGTGTTCAATTACTGGCAACCAGGGCACGCGCGCCCAGGCGCTTACCGGTATCCAGAAACCACACACCCCAAGACTTACCAGTACTCTGTCCTGAACGCAACGGCTGTTTGCCGGTACTGATGATGAGAGCCGGTGAAATCCACGTGATCATCCCGGCCAATCTTACCAGTACTCACGCATTGAATCTCAACTGTGTTATATTTAAGCTCTTGAATAGAAACACGACCTTTACAGCATCATAGACTGGGGATACATGTTCCACTACATCTCGACCTGTACCAAACACCACAATGGCTAGCATTGGCCAAGACTGGGTACCGGAAGGCCTCCTTCGTACACTGAATGTAATCTGGCCGTCTGTCAACCCCGATGGTTTCGATTTTGAAGCCGACCCGGCTGGCCCCCAGCTTCTGGATGATTTGATGTGCTTCGACTGTGAGAATCAAAATCCACTTCTCTTCAGTCCTGCACCGAGCTCTCCCAGTGATACATACAGTATCTCGACCTATTCTTCACTCACTACATCCGAAGCTCCAGATCTTGCCTTTGAGGTTCCAGATCTCACCTTCGAGCTAGGGTCACCAGCGGGATCAGATGGTCAGTCATTACTGGTGCAACTTAGAGTTCACACTAACAGCTGCAGGGTCCTTTGGCCTGGATTCAGCACTGGAAGATATTCCCTATGATGAGGCTATGATCGTAGAGGAAGTAAGCAATGTCTTTCGCTCAGGATGTTTTGGTGAAAGTGAAGAGGAAATTGTTCTGTCACTAGCCGACGGACTTGCACTTGAAAGTGAAGAGGACCAGGAACTATTTTTGGCACTGGCACATGATGCACTTCTCCAAGGCTAGAAAACGTGTGGACGACCCTCCTGCTCCTCCTTATCCTAGGTGGTCCCAGGTCGGATCACACAAGGGAGCCGGCGTTACGCTGAACTTGCTGTTGATAGACCGCTATGAGAGGGGGGGCTCAGGTCTCACCAAATCCCGCATTGACTCCGTTCATGAAATGTCCGCAGGTCGGCCTCTGGGGAATGAAAAGTGGGGCCGCCTCGGGGGTGGAAGGCCGTCGGATGCCGATTTAATCAACCCTGGACAATGGCGCTCTAGCCGACCCCCCAGCAGTACGATATGAGGGAGCCGGCCCCATACCGAATGCAACCGCCGAAACGGAGGTTGGTGGGGCCATTGTCCCGGCGCTTACGGCACGGGCACCCGGCTAGACCACTGGCAGCGGGCAGTCAAGCGGCGACAAGGTAGTTATGAGATGGTGTGCGCTAGCAAATTTTGCTGGCCTCATGTCAGTGGATTCTCCGCATGAGGTATTGTTAGTGTGCTGAATCACATCGAGGGTGGTTGCACTCGCTCTCTCAAATTAGAAACTCTGCGAGAACTTGCATGTACACTCGGAATGCCAGAAACATCCTTTGGTCCGTTCCTTACTTAAAAGCCGTGGCCTGCTATTCTCAGGATTGGCGACCCAAGCCAGCAAAACCTATCACCTCCTATCTTCTACATTTTTCTTCACAATACCCAAGCAAACTCTCCTCTCTTCAACGCCGCCATGCCTTTTCCCAAACGCTATGCTTTTAAAGATATGCATCTTCGTACTGTACTGCAAATCCTAGAGTTATGGGATTACATCTACTCCTACCCTGCATGTGCAGATCTGCCTATTCTTCGAGCAATCATGGCAGAGCACCGCGATTTCCTGAGGAGTTTGGACACTGTGAAGATTTCGGATTCGACCAGACTGTCTATAACCAAACAAAGCTTATCGGCGGAGAGCTTCGCTCATCCTCCACAACTCAATTTCCTTAGGAACAGGATCTTTCAAGTGATAGGCAGGATCAGGGATGCATGGGCAGCTGTTGTCTCGAGACCTCATGATGTGGTTTTGTCGAGCCTTCAAGGTTCAATGGCTTGCTATGATAGCCTCCTATCTGATCTCGAAGGCCAGCAACGGCTTTTAGCTGAAGATTCAGTCATTCATGTCAAAATTGTACGCATCTAGGTCGCAGTGTTGAGGGCTTTGTTAACCAATCCTAGAAACGTCAGCGATCTCCATCGCCCCAGTCCAGTCGCAAACGCCACAACGGTGGAGAACAATCTACAGACATATTCTCAAATCAAGTCTCACGCATTCCAAGAAGTCAAAACTTCCGAGACGACGTGTTTCGTGGGCTTTTGGCCATGACTGGCCGGCAGATCAATCGCCACAATGCCATCACACACCCTAGAGAAGGAGAACTTTATTTTGCATACCGGAAGCAGTCTCAACGCTGGCTGGTGGCCCTTCTCCTTCCTCATACCAGCATGGCTGGGCCCAATGCCCCGAGAACTTTGGCAAGCCTGGGACTCTTGAAGAACCTGCCCGAACCCTTTGCCTTTGATGCTGATGCACAGCAACTCAAATGGCGAGATGGGTACGAAGATGGTGGTCCGCTCTCGTCCAAGCAAGAGTTTCCCGTCGCATTCTTCGCTGGCCCAGACTTCCCAGATAAGAGTGCAGTGGGCTGGGTGACGGCCGAGAAGCTTCGTGTCCTCAATGAGTCGTGTTTGAATGCCTCAGTCATTCCACATTGGAAGGTTGTGAGAGCTTTCCTTGAGAGACGAACGGTATTCCGTGCCCTGCAGGATAGAATTGGGGAGTTTCCTTCACTTTCAGGTACGGACTTAGAGTCTTTGATAGGTACTGGAGATGTGCTGATCTTTGGCAATGCAGATGCATATACTGATGGCTGTAACGGCCCGACTGAACATGGTCAAGATGTGTTTTTGACCTCAGGGGCAACCGCAACCCAGCCCTCTACCATCGGGTCAGGTAATCGACCACATCTTATCTCACGAGCGATCTGGCATTCCCTACGCCCTTTACCATCTAGCCTAGGTACATCCCAGGCACGTTCTACTGTTGCTGTTGGCCACGCGAACGCATCACCCGAACCAGTCCTATCAGAGAACTATTACCTCCCTCAAATAGACAGCAAAAAGCGGGAGATTTATCCTCTGCCACTGCCTAGCTTGAAAGACATACATATGAACGTACCGGGGACGCGGTTCGGTCTTTTTGAATGGCCTGTGGCTGTTCCCCAACGTATTCTGGACCTGCTTGCGGAGAAATCCGAATTCAAGGGGACCAAGCCACTTCCCAAGGACTTCAGCAACTCACGGGGTCTATTTTGCTGCCCGCTGTGTCCCAGGATCAAGCAATTCGTGCGCTTGACCTCGTTTAGCAAGCATTTGTGGAAGCATTAGAGAGTGTTTTTTCAGCTGAGTGGTGTCGATGGGAAAGGATCAGTTGACGATGGGAGCCGCGAGACTGAGAGTCGGTACGACGAAACGATAGTTGAATAGTCAATACAGAGGTTTCGAGGCCAGTTTTGCTCGATTACACTGAATAACCTTACATGGTGGCTGGATGATATGCGGGCACGCGGGCTGAGCCACGTGATGCCATTTGCAACGCCTACGTCGCATACCTTACTAAGCTAGGGGAACGGTTCCCCTACGATTGAGTCGATTTGATCAGAGAAAGTGTCGATTGGACACTACAAATGGGAAAAATAAAATAAAAATAAAGAAAGAAAAAAAGAAGAGAAAAACTCGTGATTGGCGCCTACACCGTTGCCGTTAACTGCTGAAGCCTCTCTAGAATGTCTCCCTCATCCAGATCATCCCAGTTGACGTCCTCGCTATGATTGAATTGCCTCCCTTGATCCACGGCCTCAAACCAGGCTATTGCTACAGCACATATTGACTCGAAATGGTCATTGCCCTGCAGTTGGTCGTGAAATCTTTGAAGACTCTCTTTGCTTCTCTCCTCTGCGAGGGCTAGGTATTCACCTGAAGAGGGGAGAAGTGCCAGGAGTCCCGCGCCGTGCCTCAATCTTGCACAGATTTTATTCCATTTATTTCCCGTCGTGGTTCGCTTCTTGCTGGTCTCCCTACTCACCCCATTCATCCGACAAACTTCGGCGACGATGTTGGGTGGCAGCCTGTCGTAGCCTCTTTCGTCCTTCAGGGCTTGGTAGCCTAGGGCGTATTGGAGTTGATCGTACCTGGTAAAGATGCGCTCGAAAGTCGTCCTCTCTTCGCTGTAATTCAGCTGCTTACCCCTCAGCGCCACAGGCTTATAGGCCGGGTCGCCGTCTTCCAGATCGATCTCATCCAGAGGCTTGCGAGCTCGCTCTGCCCGTGGCTTTTTTGAGTGCTCCACAGCCTCGGCGAACCGCCGGATGGCTTCCCTGCTCAAGACAGCCGATACAAGGTTGCGAATATCATCGGCGATAGCCTCATCCTCCATAGGTCCTTCGAGGGTGTCTCGATGGTTGAGTCCATGGATCTGCTCGCTCCTACGATCTGCATCAACCGGGACATTGCCAATCATCCTCCGCCTCTTCGTGTTAGCGGTATGTCGGTCTGGTTTCCTCTTCTCTCTCAGAGCTTCGGACAGTTCTTGAGGCCTCTCATCGGAATTGGTGTCTGGCTCGACGCCACGGCGGTTGGCTTCCTGGGTAGGCTGCGGCAGACTCTCATACTCCGAGACAGCGTTCTCTTGACCAAGGATCTCCCCGATCTGCCCCTCATCTTCCTCAGGAGGCTCAGTGGGTGACATGTCTTGCTGTTCGACCCTGCTTTCGAGACTCGCCAGCCCACTCCGAAAATTACTCACTTCTGTTTTGACTCGGGTCCAAAATGCCGTAAAGTCAATTTGGCCATTCGCGCTGCGGTTGCGATGGGCCCTGTCGTTTTTCTCTTGATTCCTAGCCCTTCCTCTGCGACCTCCAGATAAGGAAGTTTCCTGCGATGCCACGTCCTGCGCATCAGATTGTTGAAGCAGGCTCGGGTCTCCAAGCAGCCTTTCGAAAGTAGCCAATCCTGTCATGAGACGCGCAAGGTCTTCCTTCATGCCCCTTACATTTTCGTCCGCCTTAAGCTGGTACTGAATGAGTAACGGTAGTAGCTGCCGTGCAAACTCGTCACAGTCTCCAAGATACTCAAAGTTAATGAGAGATTCGAATGCTTCTGCAAGTTTTGGCGGTGACTTGCTCACCCATATGACCAACCCGTCTAAGCTATGCGACCTGACTGCTCGGCAAAGCATATCTGCAAAGCTAAAAAGTGTGACGATCGATAGCCGTGTCCCAACAATCAGGACGGCATCAACGGGATGTTCTAGATCGCAGTTGAATGCATCTATGATCCTGGATTCATGGGGAGAATCTTGTCCATAAAGAAGAACACTCGTATGGAGCGTCCCCACATTCCGCGGTCGCTTCTTCTCCGTAGCCCGCTTGCTTTGCTCTTCTTCACATAAGGGACAAGAAGCTAGTATCCACTGTGGGAACGACTCTGGAGTAACTTTCATGGTATGCGGGGGTCTTATCGAGCAGATCAGTGTATCTGCTCGGCCGTGGAGCCACACTGTCTTTCGCGAAAGATGAGCGAGCCTCGATTGGCGACAGTCAATGTTCTGGGTGTAGTGTCGTCGAAGGCGGCCAGACTGAGCCAAGCCCTCGGCAAATATATCGAACATGGTGAACATAGCTCTTTGACCGAATTGGAGTTTCTGTAGGATGTCGGCATGTAGCTCGTCGGTCGTCTCCGGTCTCGAGTAGGCAGATACATTATACACGATCCGGCTGGAACTGTTAGAGCGGGAAGAGCTCTGGTAGTCGGGAACTATCCAGCTTCTTTTAGAGGTGCTAACGGTTGCAAAGCGAAGTCGATACTTACTGCCTGTATTGGTCGAGATTCCTGCACCACTGATCATGACGATGTTTCGCTTAGTGCTTAGCTTCCGTTTCAAGAGCTCAAGATCTCCAGTATGAGAAGGGTTCGTTATCGAGGTGTCCATGTCGACGTTCGAGAGCCTTGCATCAAGTCTTCTTGGCTTAGCGGCTTGAGATACTCGCTCGCAATAGATGAGGCCATCATATTCTACGTTTCCCGAGAACGGCGTCGATATAAATAGATCCAGACAACCAGGATCCGCGTATGGTGTGGATGGCCTCGGGAGCCGTCCGGAACTAACCCCTCAACTGGCTGGCCGAGGCCAAGAAAAATCGCGCTTTCCAAGAAGCGTGAGTTCTAAATTAAGCAACGGCCCCGAATCGGCCTTGAAAGGTCACACGGGACCGCCGTCCGGATCATGTGTGTGGGTCGTGGCCGGCCGGCCGGGGCTCCGACGGCCCCACTTCCGGCGGTCAGGCGGTGCGGGGTCGAAGCGACATCTCACGTATAAAAGGCTCAGCTTCGGTTCCGACCATTCGAACCCAAAGCCATGACCTAAGGCAAGAATGGAAACTCCTTTCTATCCCTCGAATGCGCACTCCTTTCCCGATGTTACTTCTGAGATATCTGCCATACAGGCGGCCCTCTCTGAAGTGCTGGAGTATGTCGGACACATCCGTTTCATAGCAGCAACAGCAGAAGCTGCCATAGAAAGGATCCATAGACGTCTTGATATTCTAGAAGAAGTATCCTCCCTGTCGAATGCTGCCAGTGTTCCAAACTGACGATCTATAGATAGCCTGCGAAACAAGCTCAACCCAAGCACCAACCACCCCTACGGGTCCAACCGCCCCATGGAGAGAAGACGAGACAGACTTTGAGGGAGACAGCATGCAGATACCTGATAAGGGTGGAGACTAGAGCCCACGACTTTTTCATTGGTCATTCGGGCCAGTCCTAGACCAACGTCTAATATCACAAGGCAGTTTGTCCTAGATCTGTAGCCCTCCCATGAAGTGAAAAGTGATGGATATTCTTGATTTATCGGCAGCTAATAGAGTAATGCCCTGTTAATTCCAATTTCCCAGCTCTTGTAGATGGTTTCTGTTGGATGGGTTTTAAGTGTAGGGTAACTAGTTGAGACTACGTGGCTGACAAACAAGGCGGCGGCGCCGCCTTATTCGTCAGCCACGTAATCCACCTGACAGAGCAACGAGTCCCAGCCGTCCGCTTGTGTATCAAGCCCTTCCTTCTCCCATCTAAACACCTGCTCTGAGCCTGTTGTTACCATTTTCTCAAAAGCCCTTCCGGCCTGACGGAGGTTCTCAACATAGCCAACATCTAGGAGCTCAAGGAACTCCTGCGGATTCCCGGCTAGGGACCTCCATTCCTTCTTCTTGATATGAAGAGGACACTTTTCCTTCACAGAGAGGGTATCTTCTTCCTTGAACCCAGCAATAATAAATGGCAACAGCCCATCATCTTCAGGGCCGCATATTGAGTTCCATATCCGTCCTTCCTCTAGATGGGCCTTCAGCCCTTCTGTCTTCATCCCCAACTGCCGAGCGAGCTGCTCGGTGTCCTCTTTGCTTCGTCGCATACTGCCACGCTTCTTTACCTGCAGATCAAGTTGTCGAGCGACGCATGCTTGCGCATGGCGATACAGGAAATCGGTGAGATATGACTTACCAACGAGATCGACTAAACGTTTGCCATGCTGCAGCACCGTGTGTCCTGTACCACTTGAGAGAAATGCGTCTTTATCGCGACGTCTCCATTCACCCACCAGGCTGACAAATCGCTTGACTGCCAGTGAGCTTTGAACGGAAGCTGCGGCCTTGAAGGCCTTTCCCGGTGGCACTGAATCCCTGGGTATCTGGGGAATACGGCAGTCAGGATCCACCTTCCTGATCTCTTCCTCCAGTGCATTTAACTTTCTTCTGGCCGCTGTGCAAGCACGTGCTCCCCTACCCGAGGTCTGGGTTCCCTGGTGATCGGCCCTAGGCCTTTTGCCTAGAAGTGTCGGTGACGGCGACCCGGCCTCTGACTGCTCGGGTGGTGGGTCTGCAATTGATGGTAGAGGCGTTCTGGGTTCTGATGACTTGGGCGGTGGGACGCGAGTGACAGTATCGTCCAGTATGCCACACTTGACGCACTGGCGCAACGCCGTAGATTTGAGGCGATCTCCACGCTGTAAGTGGTTTATGGACATGGCGATGTTGAAGCCCATGTTGACGACCATGTGAAGCTGGCCGTATGCAGGGAGTATGAGGTCGCCAGGCCCTTGAACCTCGATAACGAAGTCGATACCTTCTCTCTCAAGCATCAAAGGAGATATCAGCAGAGACTGGTGTCCGACGCGTTGACTGCACTCATTGCAGTCCCAGTTCTTGGCGACAAAGGCCTCAAATTTTCTTGTGTGGTGCATCTCAATGCAAGTCCAGAGTTTGACTCCTTCCAGCACCAGGTTGGCAGAACGCAGGCCGCAGGGTGATTCATCATCAGAGCAATTATAGTCTTCGATGTGGAACCGATTTGCGGATTTATCTCCGCCAATGTGCCAGTATGGACGGTGCAAGTCGAGGAGTTTCGGGTTCTCCAGGACTGCTGCTCCTGGATTGAGTAGCTCCTCGTACGGGAGATCCAGATGGCCAGTAAAGTATGGAACAATGCCCTTGGGAGGGTTGTTGAAGTAGTCGTCGAGCCAATTCCTGGCCTCCTCCTTGGTCGGTATCACCACCTCGTCTGGAAAGTCCGGGAATGCGAAGTGGGATCGATGTTTCGAGATGTAGGCATGCACGTAGCCCTCGCCTTTTGGCCCGGGCACGAATCTATTGGCGGTGAATTGCCAGTCGGGTTTTAGCGCACGCAACCTGGCTTTTACTGCGGCACTGATTAAATCTAGGTCGACGGGCCGGTTGGGAACTGATATCTTGTGCATAGAATCGTCCCGTTCGATAATCCTCCCGAGCGTTTCGACTAATCTTTCTCCCATATCGGCTTCCGATAAAGTCAATTGGGGCGGCGAATCTGGAACCGAGGGGCCTGGCGATGTGAGGGGTGTATCTGGGGTGGTGGCGCGGGATGTATCCTCGGTCGTGTCGCTGCCTTGAGGTGTCGTACCGTGGGCTTTGCCTTGCAGGTTCGGCGTGGCTGGCGGCTCATAGTTACTGGCAGAGTCGTTGGGGGAAGCGCATCGTTCCTGTGCGACTGGGAGCAGCGTGGCTGTGCTTCCAGGTGGTGATGGTTGCACTTCATCGCAGTCTCGCATGAGTGTGTCTTCGTCAGAGCCACCGCTTGATGTATCTCTGCTGGCCTCCATGTCGGTGGTTGAGTTGTCGCCGTGGGTGTTTGCTGGGACCTGGTTCTCTGGCTCTGCCTCGCGGCGTTGATGAGTTGAGGACTCCTGCACGGCCGCGTTGCCGACTTGTTTCGCCGCGCCGCTATCCTGAGGCAGTGGAGATCTCGGGCTATTCTCGCCGTGGCCGTCGGCTGGGTAAAGTCGTGGTTGCTGGGCCGCGTCGCTGATAGCCTCTGGGCTGGCGGTTGCGTTGACCTGTGGGCTCCGGTCGGACATAGCGTGACTCTCGGTGCCGGCTGGAACTGCCTGCTCATGGGATCCGGATCCGAGGTGTGGTAGGGAGGAGTCGACTATCGGTTGCCTCCTCCCAGCATGTCCAGCAAATTGCGTGAGACCATGCAGCGCGTCGTCGTTAAAGCGCCTACCTGGTGGATCGTAGCCTGCCTCGGTAGTGTGAGTTGGCGTCTCGCCTTGCTGCCTTGCTTCTCGCACCGGAACGCCCCCTTCCTGATCCAAGGTACCATGCACCGGGCTGCCGTCGGCACGAGCCCGCGACTCTTGTGATAGTTGTGATACTGAAGTGATGAGGATTTCCGCAGTGATTTTGAGAGAATCCATCTTATCACAGGCCTCCTTGAAGCCGGAGATAGCTTTTGTCCATACTGCCGATTCACCATCTTTTCCTCGAGCTGAGCTACGAGTCATAGGTCGCGTGCTGGATCTCGGCTCATTTATGTGCTGCTGAATGGATGCCGCAATAGAATTAAGGGAATTCTGTACCTGATCCATTCGAGATTTGATTTCACGGGTTGCAGCGAAGAGCGCGGCAAGATCTGGTGCTGGATTGCCAGGCTCAGTCATGTTGGCGGTAGTGTGAGGTTGCTTCTGGGGGACAATGAGTGAACGAGGCGCGGCTCCATGCCAGGTTTAAGTATATTATGCCTCCGAGACTTATCCGAGCAGAGGCACCCTGGTCAATGCACCCGGCCAGCACCCCACGATCTGTAGCATCGGGCCCACTCGGTTTGGGGTTTCAAGCGACGGTCGTGCATGAAACAGATTTATATTTATCTCCTATTGGGACGTATATTCTACTTGCATTCGTGCCGGCGTAAGATATCCTCTATCTCCCGTGCCATGTCCCTCTTGCGTTGACTCTCATGTTCTGCCTCTTTTGCCGCCGATTGCTTCTCCTTCTGGCAATTATTTAGCTCCTCTTTGAGCTTCCGCATTTTTGCGTCGCTATCCTCTATAAGTCCCTCAAGGTGATACTGCCATCTCTCCATTGCCTGCATCTTGCTCTTTATGCACTTTTCTTTCTCCTCAGCCTCTCTTTGGCGTACCTCTGCGCCCTTCACACTTTCATCTATTCTTCCGAGTACACTGCCAATCTTCGCCGTAAACTCTATTGCGATATCTTGTCGTCCAGATGTGTCTTGCTGCCGTTGGCGTCTCTGTTCTTCTCTCTGGCTTGGGGGGTCTGATCGCCGACGAGCACCACCAACGTCATCGCCGTCGTTGTGAGCGCCTACGTCGCTGCCTCTGGGACCAGGGGCCACCATCGCAGTTTCGCTAGAAATGAAAGCTCCGGATGAAATGCGGTCGTCGTCACCATCTTTAGCCGAGTCGGCGTCGAGCCTGTCATCCAGGGAACGATTTGGGGGACTATGGACCGATGAGGGCTCTGCTGGGGGTGTGGCTATCGCTGGAGAGTCGAGGCAAATTCCTTGACTCTGGCCCTGATCTTGTACTATCTCGGTCGCCGCGGATTCAGTTGCCTGCTGCTTGTGTCTGGTTCTCTGCCTCTTGGCTGTCCTCTCGTCCTCGCCCGCCTCACTTCTAGGCTGGTCACGTTTACGCCTGATGGGTGCGGGACCATTCGATATATCGGTGAGCGAGCTGTCTTTGCTGAGTGATGGAGCAGGAGGTGATTGTCCCTCTGTCACTGGATGTACCGGACTATTAGTCCGCACCGCTTCTTCTTCGCGAACCGCAGCTTTACGGCGAGTCGCAGCCCTACTAACGCGGGGAAGCGATCTGTAGTCGTCTTCGAAGCTGTCTTCGTAGTCGCAGTCGTTGTCGTCGTCGTTATCTTCATCCTCGTCCTCATCATCGTTTGTTGGATTGCCGTCCTCGTAGTCCTCGGCCGGGTCGGCGTCCTGTGAGATTGCTGCTGGCGGGGAGTAGCCCCTTGATCCTGCTTCTGGTGATATTCCGTTCACTGGTTCCTCATGGTCTTGATCCCAGTGCATGCCATCTTGAGCCTCTCGATGAGAGGGCTGTGAATGGGTCTCGCGAGATGCAATGCTACCGCCAGGTGCAGGGGTGAGCCGCTGTCTGGGAGAGCAAGCCTGAGAAGATTCTGGGTTGAGGAGGAAGCCCAAGCTCGACCTGTTCTCGATAGCTTGCTGAGGTTGATTTTGTGGTTGAGCCCCCGAATCTACCCCTAGTTGCATTTGGTTTATTGGTTCCGTATGATCTTGGCCCCGGTGCCTGCCATATCCGGCATCTCGATGAGGGGCAGATTGCCCGTCCTCATCACCGCTGAGCGAGGTGTTGTCGTCGCCGTAGTCGCCCCCACCATCGCAGTCGTAGTAAGCATGCCCATCGCCACCTCCAGGGCCAGAATCCCGGCCATCCTTACTGCTCTCGCTGTCCTTAGGCTGGTCGGCGTTGAGACTGATGGGTTGCTGTCGGATGACATTTGGCAGACCACTTGATGCTGTTGGAGAGCTGCGGGCTGATGAAGACTCTTCAGGCTGATGACGTGCCTGGGACTCTGACAGCACCTGACCCTTGCCCGGCCTTTGATTGTCCGGATTTTTTGGGCAATCAGCGAGATGCGTGCGCCACGTATCCAATTTCTTCAATTTCTTTGGGCAGTAAGGGCACCTAGTCTCAAACACGGAACGAAGGCATATCCTGCGTAGGAGATGGTGCCCTAGGCTTTGAAACAGAAACCCGCAAAACGGGCACCGTGTACCCCATTTCTTTAGGTGCTTCCTTTAACGTGTCAGCCACTATGACTTCAACCATGCCTTAAGTAACTTACCGCAGCGCATCTGAGCTATCAAAGGTAAACTCTTCCCCATTTTCGATGCATCCATAGGCCCTGCCCTTGAGACCAGGAGGTGCGCGGTTTGGGTCAAGTTGCTGGCACTTGCCTTCTTGGATATGACTCTGAAACTGTTGGTAGGAAGGAAAACTCCTGGCATGACATGTGCAATCGTACTGCTTCCCTGTTGAATGACGCCAGATATGTCGGCAGAATTGAGCGAAGTCACTGTATCGCTGGGTCTCGTTACGGCAATCTTCATGATTGCAGAAGTATTGGGTGGAAGACATGGACGGCATGTCTCTTCCTGGCTCCGCTCCAGATGCGCTATGGGTTTTCCGCCTCTTGGTACTCCCCCCATGAATGTACTCGTTGTTCTCGCTGTTTACATGTGGGGGAGTTGCTTGAGTTTCACTTGCTGGCATTGCTCCGCCTTGCTGCCCTCCAGTTCTCAATCTGTCCCTGTATTCCCTTCGAAGCGTCAGCGCGATGTTCAACCCTAATCACCTAAGTAACTCACCGTAGCGTAGCTCCATTGCTGAAACAATACTCTTTGTTGTTTATGGAGAGCCCATATATAAGTTTGCCTCGAAAATCACTAGGTGTGCGATCAGTGGGCTTTTGTTGGCACCCAGGTCTGCGATGTTCCTTGAACTTTTTATGGGATTTGTGCTGTGAGCCACACAAGCAATCATACTTGTTTTCTGAAATAGAATGCATAAACACATGACCTTGTAGCCGGGTCGTTGTGCTAAAAGTCT
Organism: Fusarium sp. MBC 441; assembly: GCA_030779165.1. Taxonomy (NCBI): domain Eukaryota; kingdom Fungi; phylum Ascomycota; class Sordariomycetes; order Hypocreales; family Nectriaceae; genus Fusarium; species Fusarium sp. MBC 441. The sequence continues at coordinate 59,213 of JAPFTC010000384.1, forward strand.
TTCTGCAATCCCCACAAAAGTAAGACAATTTATATACTTTGCGGCATTGATGATCTCGTGCTGCCTGTTCGTCGTAGAATCCAGAACCGCAGTCACAAGCAAAGGGTTTCTTTAATGGTTCAGGGCACTTATGATACCTATAAAAAGTTAGTATAAAACCTCGCTATACTTTAATTGCTCACAAAAGCTCATAATCGGAGTTACATCTCTGTTTACAAACAGGATTATTGCACCCATAGGGGCGCTGGCCATCAGGATGTTCCTTGGCCACATGTCTCTTCAGATGATGAGACCACATGAATGGTTTGTCTGCGCATATACCACAGCAAAACCGATCTGGTACTTCTCTTTTGGTAATATTGGCGGGCAGAGGTTCGGCTGTAATTGGTTGAGTCTCAAGAGATTGGATTCCGTCCGAGCATGCGGTGTCTCTTGAGGGCGTTGTTGTTGCTGGTGGTTGGGGCATATCGCCTGTGCAGGTTGGCCTTGTCGGGGCATGCAGATTCTGTAGCATTGGATCAATGGGGATGTCGCCTTTCAATTGGGATCCGGAATCCCGAGTTTGATCGGGTGCCATTCTGATGGGGGGGGCCAAGTCTGGTTCCATGTTGTCAGGGTGCGGGAGTGCAAGCTTGAGTCCCTCTGTCTCTGGGGACGCTTGCGTTTTCATAGGACCACCGGGCCTTGACAGGGGCACCCTGATCCGTGGATGCAATGATCTGCAGGCTCTTCAGCTGCGTCAACTTTCTTTTAGCGCGGAACACGGATATGAGCCGTCATGTCAGCCCAGTGCAAACGGACCGCGGCACCTGGAGACGGTGCTGAGACTCCACCAGCTTGGCGTGCAGGGGGAGAGGTCCAGTACGATAACGCCGCTGTGGCTGACCTGCCAGGCGGGTCGAAGAAATCACTGCTGCTCTCCTCATACCATTTTGGTGCTGGTACCGGCCCTGTTTTTTCGACCCGCCTGCCTGCTTGATCCCCTGCTTTTGCGTTTGGAGCAGGGGCACCTAAAGCCCACCGAGAGCAGCACCGACCCGACCCTGCAAGACACTGGCAAGACGCAACATATCTAGAACGGAAACTCTTTCTTCTAAAATGATCAAGCCTACGAAAAGTCACGTCTCTGGGCTACGCACCACCCTGAACCCAGACCCTAGTCATGGTTCCGAAGTTCCTCTCTTCTTGCTCCCTCGTCTGCTCCGTCTCAAGACGTTTTATCGCATATTCCTGATCCAATTCAAGACATTCTCTCTCGTATTTCTGCTTCAGCTTCTGCTGTTCTCTCGCATATTCGTGCTCCAGCTTGAGACGGTCCATCTCTGAACTCTGCCCCATCTCCACCCAACTCCCAGTAGGCGTTGGTTCAGTGTGGTTCAGTAACTTGAGAGCAGGCTTGGGCGCGATCTTGGGCGAGTAATCAGAAGCACCACTACTGCGAAGTGATGTGTTCGTGTCTCCGTGTCCTGAGGTCGATTCCTCCCGGGTGTCTTGGATAGTTAGGCGAGGGTCATTGTCTGGCCTTGACCCTGCCGGCCCATTGCCGTCTTGTTGCACTGTCAAGGACGGCGACGTTAGAGGTGTTGTTGCGTGAATGGGACAGGCTTACTCTGGCTCGTGGCATCAAAGCTCATACTGGGCAGGTTGATGTAGTGACCTAGGAAGAAGCTACCATGAACAACGGGACAAAGACGGCGGGGAGGAACCTTTTAATTGTCTGCGGGCATTCCTTGCACCCAGTACCTTGACGCTCGATGCAGGTTCCGTGGCTATATCACATCAGTGCCAGGGTTGAACATCAAGGGGTTGCGTTCACGACCAAGGGATGGCTGGTGCGCCAGCGGAAGGGTTGGTCACGCAGGCAGGTTAGGCACTGAAAGAAGCGGGAACGAAGATGCTTAGTGATCAAACGATGAAACCTTTATTTCTTCTTGTGTTTTCACGAAGGTCGCCAAGTTCGGCTTTGTCTACTGCTAAGGGAAGCCTCGTCGTTAGGTCAGACCCAGATAATTCCGCCAAACACCATCAGTTCATTTCGCAGATACGCAAATCTTTTACCCTAATAAGATACTCCCGCCAAACACCATCATTAAATTCTCTAGACAGGCCAATATCTTCCAACACGCCACTGTGGTTGAGCTGAAGGCGCCGAATAATGTTCGTAACAGGCCTACCCCGTATCCAGCTGACCGCTATCACTACTCGACGAACTTCTATTTTTTTCCCTCTATGAAGCAAGTGAATGAGGCTCCACTCTTCCAGGCACTCATCCTAGCTCAATTTAGTCAAATAGAATAGAGAGATGTAATGACAAAATGATAAGATACTTACGCATACGTGTGTAGAATCATACACAACCCCCATATTTCTCAGGATCGAAACAGTTCGGGAGTATAGAGGATAAATTGAGGACAAAAGTTAAATGATGATAGTCTCTCGCCTTTATAAACTATTTGAGATAGGCTAAGGTGGCGAAGCGGTAAAGCCCAACTCAGGGAACGAAATATTAAGACAGGATAAGGCAACCAATGCAGACGTCTGGCCTCATACTGCAGGTGGCACACGCCGAATTAATCCACGATAAACGCCATTTAACTGGTTACCTAGGATCCCAGTGTGGCCTGAGAGGGCCAAACTCTCCAGATGCGTCCTCCTTTCCAGTGCTATTATGGATCTGCAATGAAACCTGGGATGGGTGGCTTGCCGGCCTGCGCGCCTATACTAGGAATAGAACATCCAACCCTCCATGAGTTCCCCGAACCCCCTGGAAGGGCGTAGGTGTAATCTGCAACAGGCCTGCCCGGGACACCGTTGGCCTTACATCTTGGAAGTGGGATGCGATGATCAGCTACACAAGATCTTTTAGAGACACCCCGGAACCATAGCAGAGGAGACCTAAGCTTTGGGTCTTATCTATAGAATGCAAAGACACTCACTGCCCTATGCGGCTCGTGGCGGCGACACTGTGCACCTCAGCTAGGTCTAAGCAGTCAGATCTCCAACTGGCTATTCAAACAAGCACGATAGCAATCTCGCTCGTTTTCATTTTGATCTAGCTGATTGATTTCATAGCCTTCGTCTCTGGCTTGCCCTCAGAGAGGTTCTGACGCTGGTCGCAGAGGAGGCCTGGGTACCCACGGGGTAGTCCCCCCAGACAAAATGACACTGCAACACAGCACCTATCCCACTATAGAGTCCCAGATAAAATACTTGACTGCCGCTCCTATAATCGCCCCCACAATATGCGCGGCCCTGCTTGAGATCTGTGGATTTCCCGCCACAAGTGTGATCATATCGTCTGGTTTGAAGTTGTGCTCCTTAAAGACCAGAGGAACTATCTCATCCGTCGACTTTTGCGAAAACTTGGCGGGTACGGTTATGGTTGGCGGCAAGTCTTCTAGCTTGCCACGCCAGAGGACAGTGTCTTCGGTCAACGACCCAGAGGTCACTGGTAATATTAGTGACAGTACCTGGAAGGGTTGGGCGCAACTGACCTAGCCTTTGATGTACCTTGTCAGGGAAAAAATGAACTGGTGTTTCCATGGTTTTAGGGATAATGGTGTGGCGGTTGAGTAGGTTGACGCGTGGACAGTAGAATCAACATGAGTGCCCGGGCCTCTGTTGTCTTTTATATATTTTGTCTAAGCATAAAGCGGTGAAGCCTGAGATCTCTCCTGAAACCAGCGGGAAGAGTACACAGCATTCTTGTCCTTGGACAGGTACTTCCGTCCTAAAGTGGCTTACTGGCCTCCTCCAACAACAGGATATCCGACCCTCTATGCCCCAAACCCCTTGGAAGGGGGTGGAAGCAATCTTCAACACGCCTGTCTGGGACATCGTTGGTAATTGGAGGAACGACTTCCTGACCTGTCACGTGGGTGAAAGATTACAGGGCCGCTCCACCCATACAAATTGTATATGAGGACCGGCCCTGTTTTCTTTCACCCGCGTGCCTGTGCGGCCCACGACGATAATCGCCAGCAGGGCCGCCTTGGGGAGGACCAGGGACCCTAGCGTGAAGGCAATCGGTGCAGGCTACTCAGGGGGGTGTGCCTCTGCCTACCTTAGCGCTGTTTTCTCAACACCCCGAGTTGCTGAGTCCTCTGACCCGAGGGACTTCCTTCTGCTGGGTCAGGAATGTGAACTGGTGGCGAGATGATTATTGGTCCAAGGAGCTGGGCATGGAGACGAGTTGCTCCGTTGACCGTGAGCGACTCTGTCACATATACAGACCATCCCCCAACTTGACCTGTTTGCTTCCTTCATCTGCACACATATGTACTCGAAATCAAGATGCCTTACATTGACGATAATTTCTCTTCTACTTGGGCGTATGCACCTCGACATCCTCTTTCCTTTCACAACGACTCTTACCGTTCGAGCGAGTCTCATATCAATGAGTCTATACTCCCTGCTTGCGACAGCTCTTACTCCTGGGCCGACAACTGGGGTTTACAGGAAGATGACGAAGGCCATGCGAGTGTCCTGCTTTCATTTGCCTGTATCTTCCCGCTTCTTTTTCCTGGGAAAACCCTTCAGAGTCTGAACCATGAGGCCGATGGACGAAAGCCTGACGAGCTCATCGGATACTTTTGCTCAAAATACTCCAATGAACTCGGGCTCGGATTACCTGAAATCAGTACCAGAGCTTTATCAACGCGTATCATCACCACGATAATCAACATGATCATCAATCGTCTGCAATCCAGACGGCGGATTACTGTCTTTTCCTGCGAGGAGTTCGAGTTTACAGGCAGAGCTGACAGTATCCTACAACGTGTGGATAGCAATGGGGAGGAATTACCAAGAGGGCGCCTTACCACCAAGGGCTTCGCCATCAATATTGGCTATCTTGTTGGCAAGAGCGGAAGATTTGTCTATCCCGGAATATCCATGGGACAGATAATTCAGATAGCAACGATCTTACCAAGGCGCGAATAAGGGAGAGAGGTGCGAGGCATGTCTTGTTTGATCCTGAAAACCCTAAAGATACATCTTCAGTTCAGCTCACATAGTAATTGAACTACTACTCTCCTTTTCCTCCGCGTGTGCCAGTCTCGTCATGGTCTTGAGAGTTGCCAGTGGCTCGGGGTGGCAGAGAAGCAACCCATCGGGGAATTTGTAGCTGAGTTGGGCGAGGGCAAGGCAACTGACCGACACTGAAGTGGCAAGGCGCAATAGTGCAGCAAGTGAACATGCAGTGCTTTGCAGTGAATGAATGTCTGCCTTTGTATCTATAAATGAGACAGATGCCCTCTAATGGTTGCGCAGGCTCGTGGCAGGCTTTATCCACTGATATGCTCCTCTTCCCCCAACCCCTAACCTGCCTTGCGCGACTTCTCCTGCTCTATCATTTTGTGCAATTCCTCCAGCGGATACTTCGAAGCATGCGTACCCCAGTTATGCTTCCCAGTGGGTGGCGGGTCATCAGGAATTACCACCTTCGGGACTGATGCCCTAGTCAAAAGATCTTGGGACATATCGAAGAGGCCATGTTCAACGAGAATTCCATCAAGTTTGATAGATCTTTTCCACCTATCCCTGCCAACGACCGGAAACTGAGGGACCACATGCGCGCTAAAGTTGCCTTTAGCGTCCTCCACCCCCAACTGCAATTCGAAATGGAGGCGATACAAGCAGTGGTCAGAATACCACTGAACCTTTGCCGGATTGAGGCCCCTTTTCTGACACCAGGTCGCTCTGTCAGAGACAAAAACCAGTACATCACGATGATCTGGCCACTGAATATCTTCTAGTTTTTCTATCAGTACAAAATTCCCGAGAACGCAAGCTTCGTACCTGGACTTGTAAACAGGGATCGGACGCCACGAGCCAAGGGTCCATTCCAAAGCAAGTATCCTATACATCCCGCCAAGAGAATCAACACGACACTCAACACGGCGATAGTAATATCCTTCGGTGACGGAGACATTTTCAATACAGCTTGGGTTTTGGTGGGGGCCTTGGAACGCCAGTTGTATCGTACGCGCCGCGGCCAAAGTCTTGCGTGCTGTGGCCAAGGTCGTTCTCGGGCATGGAGTGAGGGCGGTGAAAGAGAGTTGAACAGGGGAACTTGGGCGAACCAGGTCGGTGTGCATGTCGTTGCCTTGTGGGCTTGCACTTTCACTTAAGTAGATTTGCAGTGCAGGCTACGCAAGGATGGTCTGGCGTGTTTTCTTTTGATAACAGGAACTTGTGATACATCGCCATGGGTCCCTCGACGGTTCGAGATGGTGGGTGACTACCAACATGCTTGATCGTCGCAGCTGGGATTAAGCACACGCCACCCCCCTTGCATCGCACCGGAATGCGTGGCGGATGGAGACACTATTCTGTATTTGGACCATAACTATTATGGTCTAATTTGGGTAAAGCGCCTCCGGAGATCTTGCTTATCAATGATTGGCCGTTGTTCGTCTCCACTCGTGACGCCGCGCGAGGCACGCGTTCTCTTTTCCCTCACCTCGACCTCATCCATACTCCCACCAGAGCGAATGATGAGTGGAAGACTTCCAACACCCGGTCCGGGTCAGGGCTCATACGGCCAATTTCCGCTCAACGTCGCCCAGTCGGACTTGCAGCCGTCACCCCCGCCGCCCCACGGCCCACGGCAAGCGGCATTGAGGAAACTCAAAGAGCGCATGCCTAAGAACGAGGACGAATGGCGAAAGGCTCGACAGACACATCACTTCGCGACTGCTGAAGATGTCTACAGAACAGTATCGTCCCTTGTGCATGACGTTGATGACAGATTGTTGCCTCAGCATCTGAGAAGATTCATTTGCTTAACAGTTTGTTGTGTGGATCACCATTGCGGAGATAAGGAGAAGGCTTACAGCAACTATCGGGCTCAATTTGGCAGGGAACTCGGGGAGCTGACTATCAACAACTACATGCTCCTGGCGCGTAGCGTAATCGGCTTGATGGATGAGCTATACCCGACACTGAGACATCTTGCCTTTGAGGCTGTTCTACTCTTTGGTGAGCAAAACTGGCATCTACTGAAGCAGGGCTAACAACAGTAGCTTCGCTGGGCTTCTTGAATCTGAAACACTATATAAAGGAACCGGCCAATTTCAAGTCGTGCTTTTCTAAGATCAATATCGTTCCCGAGTATCACGCCTCCCTGGCACTGTATCCCCCGTTTCTCGTCATATCCCGGCGCCCCGAATATTGGGATAAGTATGAATTGGTCTGCGAGGCCCTGAACATCAGGTGTCTCCCAAAGACTGAGTTACTCAGGTTCACCTCGGTGCTGGGAAGCAAAAAGCTAGTGCCCCACGCCCTCCCATCTCCTCATTCACCAAAGAAGCGCCTCTATGATGTGGTTCGGGATATGTGGGTTGATGAGGACGATGCCAATTCAACCATATGCATCGACACTGAAGTAATGTTCCCCATTTCCGACCGCATTGTCGGCTATAAGGTGTTTCGCATCCCGGAGACCATCCAGCAAGAGGCAGTCTCAGCAGGCAAGGTACAAGGCGACTGTGTGCGTCAGGACTTGCGCAATGCAGTTGTTTTTAGATTTAGCTGGTCTCCGTGTCATAGCAACGTTGTTAAACATGTCTATAAAGAATTAGTAAGTTAACCTTTGACCGGAAAAGTAATAAATGCTAACCCAAGGAGGTACAATTGGGTATTCTTAGCCCAGGACTTGTTCATGTGAATCAGTTCTACTTTCGACATGACTCTGGTGCAATGAGAACTCCTGATGGATGGGTCTGCGTCATCGTGCCTACTGTCCTAACTATTGAGCGAGTCACGATAACACTGAGCTACGGAGATGTTCAGGAGGATATTATATGGGGTAATGGCTCTGGGTTTCTTCTTGGACCAGGCACAACGCTATCAACACCAAGCGTGATCTATTATATCTCGATAAGCTTCCCTTATTGACTGGGATTGACCTCGCGCTCGCCATTTCCTTTTCGTTCATTTAGCACAGCCGGCTCGCCTCCCTCCTTCTTCATGTGAACAGGGTAATCATCTTTATGAGAAGACTGGTCGTTTCCTTCAGAAGTCAGACGAAACGAAACGCAAGGAATAAAAGTCTCTTCACCTGAAGAACCGTCGCCGGACGACGCTTTGTCTGAGGTGTTTCCACCTTGCTGCGACTCATGCTGGGAGTTGTCTGACGTGTCTGGCATGTTGCTTTTATTCCTGGAAACGGGATATCAGTCGAGGCTTTGGTATTCACTTCGGGTTGATCTGGTGAAAGCAACAGCAACATTTTATATTTCAAGAAATCTCCCTGTTCTCTCTGCTCGCCAGCCTGATGTACTTGGCCTCCATAACTGGCCCCGGCGACAACCATGTGTTCTCAACACCATCGGAGCAATCCCCGCTGCACTTCTCAAGCCTCCCCTGAGATTACCACCCTAGCCACGTAGTAGGCCTCTGAACTCGACAAGTGCAGAGACAGCCTTATAGTTGTGACTGGTTGTCGTTGTCTGAAGTGTCTGGCATGCAGCATTCACTCAGAGTACACGGGGGTTAATTGAAGTCATCTTTTAACTCTATTAGACTAACTTGGCAAAGGATAGCCATGCAGCTCGGTGTAGTTGAATCCATTCCTTTTATTAAGTACACCCTTGAACTATGTCTGCGGGCCTGTTTCTCCTTGCACCCTAAGCCTATTAACATAGCCCATCACGATAGCTATTCCTACTGAGATCCTTGATGTTTCAGCCGCATTGTAGTTCTTACTCAACAAGGTTAAGAAGCTAATCTACTGTCTTTGTCTCTACGGGTAGAATCCCCACTATCCTCTTCTCTATGGGAAGAATCCCCACTATCCTCTTCTCTGTG